>PVPY01000324.1:0-129635 GCA_002982035.1 Fusarium algeriense | reverse complement strand
AACTTGCAAGGCCTAAGCTAAGCAAGTAACCCACAAACGAGTCGAATCAGAATGGAATTGGGATCCATTGTGGTGATTGTGGATGTTGAGATGTGGGGAGGGGGCGACCTCGACCTCGACTCAGCGGCGTAACACCCTGAACTGAAGAGAAGTGGGAGTAGCCAGAAGCAGGTTGAGAGGGAGGGGGAGGGGAAATGGCGTTGGTTAAGAATTGCCTCGGCGAAAGTGATAACTTAAGCTCTATGGATAGCTGTGTAACAGTTACTCAGCTTAGAGTGATACAGGGTATAAACAGAATAAAGACTGGTCAACTCAAGCTTAACTTAGTCACTGTGAGAACACAACAGTATATTCTCATGATTCACAGCTCGAGAATCTCTTCCCTTCAACCTCGCTTACCACTACACGCTCCAAACGCGTCAAACTAAAGGACAAAGGGCAAAGAAGCCACTAACTGGGTCGAGTCAACCCTCCAATCAGGACTAACCCTTCCCTTTCACACCTCAAGTCGAACGTCTCTTCTTTAGGAAAGAATGGGAGTTCACTACCTCAGGGAGTAAGGATGATTTCCCATCTGGCCGTCAAGTGCCTGCCAAGCGAGTTGAAGCACTGATTCGCATCAAACTATTCACGTGATACAGTTGAGCAACCTTATTCTCCATCGGACCTATCAAGCAAACCCCCAGTATGGCAATGGCTTCACGACAATGTCATCATCAAACACTCTTTGCTCCAAGCTGAAATTTTGTTCAAAACCCTCCTTTGACGTTTGAGCAGTTTGAATACCAAGGGCAGATGCAGTTGGCAGGGATACAACCGCGTGATGTCAGACCCTGGCCATCAACTCCACGCCTAGGATGATATCTCTTCCGAGACTCGCCGCGAGATAAGTTGCTCAAAAAAGAAAGATAACCTGATCGCGGAATTACTCGACTTTCACCTACTGAGTATCACTGCGACTGGGTCTCTAATTACGGGTAGACCAACACGAGAAACTTGAGCTGAGAACAAGTCTGTAATATTACTTTTTTTCTCTATCTGGTATCTCATAGCCTCAAATTTCCTTCAAGATAACCCAACTGGTCTGCAATACTATGTAAAAACTTTGCTAATATGTGATATCAATGCTGCAGATACTCATGTACGCTGAATTTAACAATGCCCCTCTGCAGAGAGGCTCTGGGTGTTCAAATGTGTTTTCGCTTTCATATAAACCATGCATATTGCTTGCTATTATACGCTGTAAAGTTGTCACTAATATTTCCTACTCGGTTGGGACCCGAGCAACTCGGCCAAGCTCTGACGGATGTGGTGGTAGAGGTACTTCAGTCGTTGGTGCTGTTGATCGCGGCTGTGCCTCTACTACATATGATATACCATCTTCAGACACATACGACGGTGGCCTAGGACCAGATCGAGTATTAGGTCTTATCTGAGAAAGATCCACAGCCTCGTTACGCTGCCAGAACAAGCGATCTGGATCAACTCGCTGCAAATGGTTAGTGCCAAGGGGGCAATGATTACAGAATCAAAACATACCACTGTCTCGCGCCAACGACCGTAGGCTGGAGGTTGTGTCTTTGCCGCTTCGCTTTCCATGCCAACAGCCTCTTCATCCTGCGCAAGAACAACAGGAATGGGAACAGGAGGCACTGCATATCGAGGCGCACGATATCGAGGAGGTCGATTTGCTCGCTCGGCCGCTTCGCGATTGCTTTTTATAATTAAGAGGCACAGTTTGATAAGACCATGGAAGAAGAAGGCTGCGGCGAATAACACGACAAGAATGAGCATGATGTTCATTTCGCGCGTGTTGATCTTGTGTGTCATGGACAGGGCGAGATCTATTATTGATTAGCATCGCAATTCGTACCCGTACAGCACGATTTGGGGCATGACTTACAGACAGTGACGAGAATTACAAGAAACAGACCTGAAGTCAAACACCTCAGGATCTGTGCCCTCATGCGCCTCGAACGAACCCATGGTATACAACCTAGAAAGTATTTCGGATGTCGCTGATGACTTCTTCGCGACCTATGGCGATCATGTTCTCGCTCATGATATTCCCTTCTTCTTCGATGTCGTCTAATAGTTGATCCGCCGAGAATTTCGGAAAGATGCGCTTCCAATGGATCCGGAGGAGGGCCTCGTTGGCGTCTTGAGCGTCGCGATCGATGCGATTCAGATGGTGTAGCCACGGGATCTGGTCGAGTCGGCGATATAGGTTCAGCGATAGGTAGAAGAGGTGCAGGAGATGCAGTAGCATTACGAATATCGTCGGATTGTGGTGTGGTGTTGTTGTTACGGCCCCATATTCGCAAGAAGCCTGGTATAGCAAATCTTCGAGAACCAGCAGGTCGATTCGTAATAGAGTCTTGAGACTTGACGCTCTCGATTTCGGCGGCCTGAGACTGTCCCATCATTGAAGCAGGTTCTCTCCGACTCAACAATCGTGATAGGGGCGCTGGACTCGAATGACTTTCTTGTATACTGTGTTGAGCTTGAGCTTCGACATCAACATTGACGTCGATGTTGACTTGGCCTCCATTTGGACTACCACCTCGCTCCATCCTTGATCGTTGTATAAGATCAGCACGAAGCCTCTCCATGTCAGAATGGTCCATGACCATGTTTTCGAACGGGGTACCGAGGGCAGTATATAGATCGTTACGACTCAGGTAAAAGCGACTAAGGCGGCGCTATCGTGAAGTCCTAGAGAAAAAAAAAACATATGACAAAAAAACTACACGCTCAACATGAAAATAGATCTTGTACCATCTCAGGCATTATTAGTAGAGAGGAAACAAGAAAGCAATAAGACGCCCAAATGAGAAAAAGGGCTCAAGAACCTGTCTTGACTTTGAGACAAAAACGCACGCAAACTAAAGGGACGACGAAGACGGCGAGAAGAGACAATAAAAAAGAGGGTCAAGTTTCGATAAACCATAAGCCAGAGGAGGCCCCAGCTTCAGTCATGATCTAATTACCTTAGTGGGCAGATGGTCCCGTCTTTTGTCCTGTCCTTCTCACACGAGGATCCCTTTTTGACCCCTTGAAGGACCCATGTCAATGTTGATAAACCTTAGCCTAGCGAACGGGTCCTCCGAAAGGGAACAAACTCGCGTCAGGGATATCCAACGATCCCTGTGCAAGGAGACTTTGCTTGGAGAGGACTGTAGAGTTTAGCTGTAAACAACAGGGATGAGAATGTGATTACAGTTGTTTGCGGCAATGAATTGGTTGGCTTCTACCAAATTAACTTGCTACAAGTGGTTAATTGCTCTAGCAGGATGGATTGGACGTCCCGTGCGGGAGAAAAAACGTGGGAGGTGGAGATCTACAAATTACTACCCTGTCCGAGCTCTTATCCAGGAGTAACCAGCTTCAAAGCTAGTCGATATGCGGCTGACCACCGTCAACCTTTTGCTGTTCTTCAGCTCAAGATGATGTTATCACATATTTTTCACAATTAGTTCATGTTATGCTGAATTATGGAAAAACCCATATCATGAACTTATAAGTTTCAAGAATTCCTGTCTTTGTTGCATCTCCTGCGTCTCGGGTTGGAGCATGCCTCATTTTGCTTGGAGCGACTCACAGCCAACCAGGGGTAGACCTGAAACCCAAGTATTCTGGCTATATGCAGACGCAAAACTCACGATAATTGGATAATCTCTGAGGGATGGGTTACATACAACTAACTTGATTGGAAGATACCTCATCCCTCAAGTTTTGATCGTGTTTGATGTGGCTTTTTCTTCTTTAAGGGCTTACTATTAATCGACTATTTGCACATATAGCATAAGCATCTATGCGTGCCCTAGCTCATGTCTCATCTTTTTGATACAAGCCATAAACGCCTCCTTCACCCTTCCCAATGTTATTCAGAACTTTGTAAATGCTTTTTAGCCGTCGCCAAACTTCCCCAGATTTGAATATTCATGCTCCCTGGCAATATTGGGGGAGATACACAAACCTCCCTGCGTCATCTAAAGGCTACACTATTCAAACTTGGAGAGGGCAGTCATCTACCCTCGTTGCGCCCTCAAAGGTAAGCTTCAATGGTGTAAAGTTACCAGAATACTGTGCCCTGACACGGGAGCGCGCATCTATTGTGAATCAATATGCCAGGGAGCGTACGGGTAGTAGATTAGAATACCGGGTTATTGCTTATTCTCCTCATTTCAACTCGCCAAGGAGCATTGTGCGGTCTGACGATGCAGAAAGTACTGTATCATGTTAGTTCACCGCCTCGAAAACGATCAGCAGAACACTTACGAATAGGCTCCTTGTTTGGCGAGAATTCAGCACAGTTGACTGTGCCCTTGTGACCGGGCAGTTTGTAAGCGAGCTTGCCTGTCTCGCTTGACCAGACCATGACTGTTCCATCGCCTGACGCTGCTGCAATTCTCTTGCCTTCTGAGTCCCAGCTTGCTCCGAGAAGGTTCTTCTCCATGCCCATTGTTGCACCGTCAAAGGTTCGGATCTGTCGTTCTGTAGGTGCAAAAGGTCGGATATCCCATGTTCGAACTGTAGAGTCCATAGCGTATGACACTAGTGATTGAGAGTCTGGCGAAACCCTCAATGAGGTGATGGTGTCTGAATGGCCCAGCATTGAGTATATCACTGACTTCTTTCGCAAGTCCCATACTCGAATATCATTGTCGATACCGCCTGCGTATATCTCGTTACCAGCCTCAGATACAGCAATGGCGGTAATGGGAAATTCGGTCTGGATATAATCAACAGCGTTCTTCGATCGAGGGTCCCAGATTCCAATTGTCGAGTCGTCGCTACCACTGACAAGTATCTCCTCTCCTCGTCTGCTAATACCCACGGTGTTGATAACCTCCTCATGTCCAACATATCTGCGGATTCGAGTGCCCGATGTCAAGTCCCAGCTCGCAAGGTGCATATCAGCGGATGCACTATATAGAATTTCTGAGTCGCGTGACCATTGTAAATCTAGAATGGCACCTCGGTGACCGTTCAATATTCCGTAGTTTTCGCAATCGCCGTAGGTTCTCCAGAGCACTATCCAAGTCAGTCCGCTGCCTCGTGTAGCATGTACTTCTCTACTCACTTATAGACCTGTCCATTCCACCAGATGCAATCAGGTTGCCTGTAGGATCGAATTTTGCTGCAAAGATTTCGCCCGAGTGTCCTGAAAGTTCCATAACAGGAGCTTGAAGTCCGCTTGTTCTCGGCGCCTACACCAGTTAGTCCAGTATCCTCAGCATTAAACACCTCCAAGCATACAGATTGCACCAGCGCATTACTTGACGCGTTCAAACGCGCAAGGGCGCCTGTAGAAGAGTTGACATTCTGTCGCTTCACGAGCGAATGAGAAGAGCTAGGATCTCCATCGGCAGGACGTTTTTCGGCAGACATGATGAAACTGAAAGGGTATAAAGGGAAAGAATAAGTATATGCGACGCTGTTTATTCGAATGCGCCAACCTTTTGCCGGGTTATGGAGCTATCAAGTGAGCTTGGAGCTTCCTGTTGCTTCACTTTTGACGACCGTGGTGGGCTTCATGCAAAGCAAATCGAGCTCCAGCAAATGATTGGTGGCCGGGCCGAAGATTGTTCCTGACGTCGGTGCTTCAACGCTCCGTGCACCGACATCCCAGAGCGGTGTTGGCGCTACTGCTTCACCTCCCTGGTTCAAGCTACATTGACATAGCTCTGTTTGCGTATAATATTGGTATCTTTTCCATTTCTACGCTCCTCTCACTTTTCGAAATTGCTGGGCTACCCATAGAGTTCAGTTGTCGTCCTTAGGCTCCTCTAAAGCTGCCCTCAAGCCGCAGTAATGGCTGCCAACAAAGCGTCCCGCGTTGGCGAGGAGTAAGTTCATCATGATACCTATTCTAGCCGCCAAATAGCTACAAATGCTAACTTGAATATAGGATTTGGAAGTATGCATGAGTGCGCCGCACCGAAGTCGATCTCTCTCTGACTGTATAACAGAACCCGAATCGACAAGGTCAACGCTGAGCTGGTCACTTTGACTTACGGAACTATCGTCGCACAGCTATGCAAAGACTACGAGAGCGACTATGCCGAGGTGAACAAACAACTCGACAAGATGGGCTACAACATTGGTTTGCGACTTATCGAAGATTATCTGGCCAAGTCCAATACCATGAAGCGATGCGCCAACTTCCGGGAGACAGCTGAAATGATCTCAAGGGTAGGCAGACTAGTAACATCAAGTCGTACATGAGCTGACAGGCGAACAGGTCGGATTCAAGATCTTCCTCAACATCACACCACAAGTAATGAATTGGACAAGCGAGAATGATCAGTTCTCGTTAGTATTCGAAGAGAATCCTCTGGCCGACTTTGTGGAGCTTCCAGATGATGGTCGAGCACAAGATCAACTTTGGTACTCCAATATTCTATGCGGAGTGCTACGGGGTGCTCTGGAGATGGTGCAAATGCAAGTCGAAGCTCACTTTGTCAGCGATGTGTTGCGGGGCAACGACAGCACAGAGATGAGGGTATCGCTAATCCGATATATCGACGATGAATTGCCCCCTGAGGACGATTGAGAGGTCTAAGAGGGGGGTAATGATTGCGACGACGATTAATATCTACCAGTACATCGATTGATGGATGGCTACAAGGAATTCTAAATATTTAGGGGGAGTTGCCCCCAAAAGATCGTTGATGGCATGGACGGCTTCGGGTGCCGATCAGGATGATTGGCATGGAAGCAAACTTTGTGGACAAAGCCCATTTTACCAATCTGGCGAGAATTGACTTGGCATCATGGCACGTGTAGATACCCATGGAGGACAGCTGTCAGCCACGTGCTAGGCTGGAAATGCCGATTAATCAAGCTCACGCCATAGAGCCAGAATATTATGATGAAACAAATTGCGTTTGTGTTACTGGGCAATGGAAGCTTTAAGTTGATACTACGTACGGTGTTTATTGCGACTTGAAGTTTGTTTTATTAGGGGAACCACAGTATCAAATGAAAGGGGAAATACGGGACAAAAATTAGTATTTGATGTATAAGGAGGCATCATGGATATTTGTTTCAACTCCTCGGCTTCCATGAACCGACTTAGCATCATGAGTTAGTGGGCATTCGACATGATGTGATGATACACATTCAACTCTAAGTCTTATCGTCTAAAACCTCAATGCCAATTATTCACAATCACGATTTATGCTATATCTCAACCCCGCCGGATAATGAAGTGTTGAAGCTCCATACCACAAAGGGCAGGTATGAGTAGATTGATAACGTCAAATCCCCGCGAAATGACAGGCGATCGATTGACAGTCGCACGGGATGTGTTAGTGGAGGTACAAGCTCAGACCAGAATGACAGTAATAATATGTGCCTGAGGCAAAAGGGTCATGGTTTTGTCTCCGATGTCATGCCTGAGGTCTCGAAACTGGGGAGATTTTGAGGACCAGTCCAAGAAATACGCACCTCAGTCTGAGATTTACGTACTAGAATGTAAACGTGACAAATGCAGCGCGCCAATGGCGAAGATGACCGTCCGGCCCCAGGGCGCGATCAGGGTCCATGTGGGGTGACGCGACCCGACCTATGATCATTCGGGTCCGCTGAGAGCCCCTGAAGAGCATCCACTACAGCTGCGGTCTAGGCCGCTGAATGTGCTGAGATGCGCTGAGCTTTACTGAGCCTCACAGGGCACGTTGGCAGCCCTGTGCTTAACCCCGGTTGGAAGAAGCCAGCCTCCCTTCTGTACATGTTCCATGTGCACCAAATAGGTCTCGGCAGTTTCTGGCCAAGTCGAATGTCTTTGAACCATCACGGAGAACCATGCGAGGCTAAAATAGTAAATTCTGACAGAATCTTGAGGTTTCTATGGACTGCGATGTCAGGTTGGATTCGCTTATATGCATCCATTCATTCTTATGATCGACCGTCCCGATTTCTTTTAACGTTAGCTGCAAGGAGTCAAGGCATATCCAATTTGGTGGATCTCTCCAGGTCCCAGGTGAACCTAAGCTTTTGACAGACGGACAGCCAGCCTTGTAATTTGTGTTTTTACCGTTTTGGAGCAAGTTCTGCTGTGCTTGTAAATTGCATGCATCTAACCATCGGAGGCGCATCACTGCTGGTACCAATTTTGATATGCGGAGAGGGCTATATCGCAATGCTATAATTGGAGATGTTTGGTGAAATAGAAGTGATTCACATGATAGATTGACAGTTGATCAGACTCAATCAATTGACAAAGTTTTCACCGACGGAAGGGAAAGGAAGGAAAGAAGAAGAAACGTTTGACTGTCCTCCTTTCTACGGGCACTCACTGACTGGAGGGATTCCCACCGCCCAAATCAAGGACGGACCACGTTTTTCGCCCACAACCTCTGTCTTGTTCCCTTTCACTCACTCTCACACCCTTTTCTTTTCTCCTCCATCAAACAAAGCACCTCATATTCTACTCGGCCTCAGTGCCATTTGCTTCGAGAATCTCCAAACGAAGAGTATCTTTCGCGTTTGATAATTGCAAAGATTTTGACGTTGATCAACTTTACTGCATCTATACTGGGTCTCTCCCGTCCTCCACTGTTCCCGTCCGTCTGGCGTTTGGATCGTTTCCGTTTGCTGTCGGTACTCGAATAGAAGGGCACTCTACATACAATTTGCAGGTACTAGCTCATCTTTGGAGGCGTTCCATTGAAATCTCCAAGGTACCTGGTCTTTGCTCGTGGTGCCCGCAGAACCATAAGTACCCTCCCACCCCTGGCGAATGCCCAACCCCAGGCACTCGTTTTTTTTACACTTGGAGCAACTGAGGCAGCGGCCATCACCTCAGGAAAGCACAAGCCCAGCGCCCACTTTCCACTCCCAGTTACCTCGACACTCCGCCAAATCCAACCTACACCAACCACACCATATTCATCCTACATACTTCTTATCTCCAACTCATCACCGCGACATCGACTATCGGTCGACCATCGCATCGCGTAGTATCGTATTGCAGTACATGCTACGCTTTTATCATTTCTGATTTCCTGCGATATTCCTTTCCGCCGATTGCCGACGCCTGACACGATCCTCCAATTCCCTCTACTCGGGCTCGCCTCCCATTCTCGTCTCCTGGTCTCGTGGTTCTCGCGATCCTCGTCCCCCGCCCGACCGCGCGCCTGGCAACTTGGACCGCGTCCACGTCTCCCTCGCTGGTGATCCCTTCGCTCGCGACCTTTGGCTTCACTGCCCGTCACGTCCACGTTGGGACGCTATCCAGTGCTGCTCCGCCTGGTGGCACGCCCCCGTGGCTACACGAGCCCCCCCGACTGCTGTCGTCGCTGCAGCAGAGCTTCTAGGCCTCTCTCTGTCTTCTCTCCGGTTACTTCTGAACTGTCATGGCCATGAATCCCAACGTTAATATGGCCAACATGAACCCCATGGGTGGTCCTGTCGGAGGTGCCCCCATGCCCATGATGAACAACGGCGCCGTCAATCCCCAGGCCGCTGCGGCTGCTGCTGCCGCGTCTCGCCAACAGGCAAACGATAACCAGCGCAGCGTTCTTAACACATACATCTACGAATACTTTATCCGCATGGGAATGTACGAAGTCGCTCGATCTCTCCTTCACAGCAATCAACCGGTCAATGTCATCGAAAAGGATGGCGCGAACCGTAGTCGCGACGAGAACGGAAATGTCATCAACGGCGTTGGCAACGATCCCATGGACACCGATTCGAAGGACGCTATCGACCCCAAAGATTCCGAAGACCTGCCTCTCCCAAAGCTTCCTATGCCTGCTTCCGACACCTCTTTTCTCTACGAGTGGTTCTCCGTCTTTTGGGACATCTACTACGCGCAGCGCGCCAAGAGCGGAAACAATACCATTAACCAATATGTTCAACATACTCAGGTAAGTCATATTTTTCCTTCTGTCTTACTGCCACCTAGGGCACGCCGGTCTGTCATCTCACCCAGTCAATGGATGATGGTGTCAGATTGACTGCCATGCCCCTAACATTTGGTAACCACTTTGGCTGGTGACCAATGCTGACCCTCGGTGGCAATGTAGCAGCAATCCCGGCTAAAGCAGAATCAACAGCAGGAACTTCTGCGACAGATGCGACCAGACATGACTGCGCAACAATACCAAATGATGCGCAACATGCAGAACGGCGGCATGATGAACATGAAGCAGGGCAACCTTGCCCGCGCTGCCATGGCTAACAACCAAAACAAGTGAGCATCTTATTTCTCATCGTTTACAAGCCCCCCGCCTAACAGTGATATCTAGCCCACAAATGATGCTACAGCAGGCCAAACAGAACCAGATGCAGCGAGATCCCTCCGGTATGGATGGCCAAAACAGACCTTCTTCACCAGCGTCTGGGGAGAACGCTCCCTCGCCCTCCAAGCGACAGCGCATCGATGGCGCACCATTCAACCCTAACCAGCCCGGTATGATGCCCAATGGCCGTCCCGGTCAAGGCATGCCAGGCCAGCAGATGCCCGGAGGACCCAACACTGCCGCCGCTCAGCAAACGTTAATTGCCAATGGCATCAATCCTCACTCATTACATCCTCAGCAACTGCAGAACTTTGCCGCCGCTCCGCCCGCCGCCCAGCAAAAGTCGATCGCGACCTACTCGCAGAACCTGCAGCAACACCATGGTACTCAGTTGGGAGGCAAGCAGATGCCCAATGCCGTTCCTCAAGGCCAAGGATCCCCAATGATGGCCCAGGGTCCTGATGGAACCGCTCTCAACGCGTTCTACAACCCAGGCGAGATGGGAGGCCCAGGCGGCATACGGGCGGGACCTGGAGGTCCCCAAAACGGAGGGGGAAGCAACCATGCCCTCCAAGACTATCAAATGCAGCTAATGCTTCTAGAGCAGCAGAACAAGAAGCGACTCATGATGGCCCGCCAAGAGCAAGATACTGTCGGCGGCAATGGCATGCCCCGCGAAGGCCAACCCGGACAGCCTGGTGGTCCTCCTGGACCCAACGGTCAGTTCCCGGACACATCGCCCCAAGCTATGCGACCAGGTGCCTCGCCCAACCCTGCTGAGCAGATGAAGCGTGGTACACCTCAGATGAACAACTCTGGTATTCCTTCGCCAGTTCCCGAGGGTGGCCAATCCCGCGGCTCACCTAACCCGGCCATGAACTTCATGGGTAACCAGATGGATCCCAACATGGCACCTCATTTCTTCAACAAAATGGACGGCAACATGGGAGGTCAACCCCAGATGAATGGCGGCATGCGACCACCCAGCTCTCACCCTAGCCAACCTTTTAACGGACAGATGAACCAGCAACAGATGATGGCTGCCGCACGACAACAGCAAGGTCAGCCCGGCCAAGGGCCACAAGGAAATCCTCAGCAATGGCAGCAGGGACCCAACGGACCGATGGTGCCTCAGCAGATGCAGCAGCAAAGTCCCCAGATCCAGGGAACTCCTCAGCAACGATCGATGCCTCCTCCCCAGGCACCACCTGCTGGCGCAAATGGAACCAACAGCAGGACGACAGCATCCCCTCAACAAGCAGCAGCTGCTCCGCCAACTCCTAGTCAAACTAACAAGGCCGCTCCCAAGAAGAAGAAATCCGAGACCGCCAAGGATAAGGTATGTCTAACTAGTGAATTGCCATCAACACGTACTGACAATCTCAAGCGCGCTGCCGCCAACAAGAAGGCGAACCAGAACCTCAACAATGCTGGTGCAACTCCTTCAAACGACAACAACGAGTCGCAGGATACTCCAGCTCCTGCGACACCCATTCAAAATGCCAACGCTGCCAACTTCAGTAAGAATGGACAAGCCGGAAACGCCGGTCAGAATGGTCAGCCAACAACTGGCCCAGCTGCTAATGCTCCCGCAGCTGCAACAACCGCTCCTCCTCCTCAGCCACCAGCTCCTCAGCACGACCCCAATCAAATGATGGGTATGGATAACAGCTTTGGTCCATTGGTACGTGTAATCTTCCTAGTGGTGTATTCACTATCTAATTTTGACTACAGTTTGATGGCGGCGGCATGGAGTTGGCTAACCCCCTCAACTCGGGTGACGTGCTCAACGACTTTGACTTTGACTCGTTCCTTCATGACCAAGATGGTGACAACTCAGCCTTTAACTTTACGGAAGCATTCCCAATGGGAGATGAGATAGGAGCAGATTAATGACTTGCGAGAAGGTTTGGGTTGGCTGGCATTACACACACGATCTTGGGTCAGACTTAATCAGGCATCATTTGTCACGGCGTTCTGAGTGGAAACTATATCATGGTCATTCGGCGATCTGGTCCTGGAGGTGAAATTCCCTCATGTGGTGGCTTCAGGGGAAAAGAGCACTTTTGTTTTTTGTTTATGTTACCGACGCTCGCGGTGTTTGACTGAAACAGGTTCGACACAAACTGACATGGTTCTTTCTTTTGGAACTTCCCATTGTCCTACTCGTCTCTTTCGTCTCCTGTCTTTTTGTTGCTGCGTTTTTTTTACAGTTCGCTTACGGACACGGGTGGAAATCCTGGAAGAGTTTATTAAAGATGGAGGAAGAAAGATGATGAAGGAGAGAGGAGAGGGATATCCATCTGTGTAAAGTGCTTGAGTTTATTTATCCGGTGTATCCTATCACGGCGAAAAAAATTACATACCACGCTTTTTTGCTGTCTTTGGTTTTATTGTTGCTTAAGACAGACGTCACATCTTTCCTTTTTCTTTATGGTGGTTTGGATCTTTGCGGGTTTTTTTTTTACTTTACGAGTTGACATGGTGTCATTTGTCAAAGATTAACATATTATCATAGTTACTGTCCCTCAGGTGGTGCAATAAAACGTCCCTTTGTCTTGTTCGATATTGAGAATGTGATGTATCGTGTGCTGGTAAATAGGATTGATGTACTGTCATCCGCTGATTGTCAGGAGTGGTGTTGGAGTGTTGTCTCAAATGCCCTTTCTGCAAGGATGTAAGTTTACATGGATTGATTGACAGTACACATAGGCAACACGATCACGATCATTCAGTGAAGATGGATGTCATCTCTGGATTATGAAGGGCTATACTAAACAAAACTCATACATCATTAACTATTCTCATGCGCGGCTCTTCTGTGACTAAACTTATAAGTCACTCCGCATTCCATATGTCGCTTTCCTACCCATCTTGCTGAGTAGTTTTCTTGACAACACAGCCATCTTTCTTGTTGTGAAATGAATCATATTGTCAAACTAGCACTTCGTTTGATTTGCCATTTTGGTAACTCAATCGTCACGGACTCATTTGTGAGGTCGTTCTCCGTCCTGGTGGACGGGGAAACCAAGACGATCAATAGCAAAGCTAGGTTCCTTGATGGAAGTTTTTAGTACGTCTAAAGCCTTGTTGGAGTGCTGTGGGGAAATCGCGCCAAATCCATGAGAGCGGTGGAAGAACTCCTGGCTTTTTGCGATGTAGTGCTGTACCTGCTTCTCTCTCTCTTGGTAAATGGCAAGAAGTCTCTGGGACTGGTTAAGTTGGCATTTCTTGTTTGCAAGTTCTTGCTTTATTCCTTTAAGCTCTCGCTCAAGGTCGGCATTGCGTCGCTCCAGTTCTGTGAACCTTGATGTAAATCGTTTGAAGTCACTATGAAGACTTGTCGAACATTTGCGACTGTTGGTTGCAGGAGGGTTTGGGTTGATAGCTGTTTATGGGGTAACAGTCGTGGGAGGATAGGGGTTGATGACTGTTTTCTGGGCAACAGTGATGCTTCCAAGGATACCTTGAGAGAAACCGAGGTGTCCTCTGGGACTGGGATTCTGTCTGGCGACAGAGGACAACGGGAAAAAAGGGCTAGGAATGGAACTCCCAGCTATTTTGGACCGCTCAGGGTAGTTGCCGAGTAGCAGTCGACGCTCCTTGTCGGAGTCCTCAAGACGTGGATAGAAGGGCTTATAAGGAGTGATGTTTACTCCCCAGTGCTGCGACATCTTTGCGTACAGCCAATCAATGGCATCATGAATGACACCCCCATTTAGGACGAATATCGCCTGAATGGCGAAGAAATGCGGATAGTAAAGTGATAGCACATTGTTGTTGTAGCCACCTTTCCCCATGAAACTTTTGTAGACAGTATGACTGCTTGCCCGGATAGCGTTCTGAATCCATTTGCCGGTTTCGAGATACGGATACAGCTCTTCAATTCCGTCGTGCGACATGGACTTCTTCGCCTCCTCAAATGAATCCAGGACATTGTCGACCTGGATCTGTCGTAACCCAACATCGTCGACAAACTGGGAAATCTCTTATCGAACTGGGCGGTAGTAAGGGAGTAGTTACGCTTGCGCGCAGGACAGTTAGGCTCCATATTATCAGTCTAACAGTACCGGCAGATGAAATAAGGTCTTAAAGAGAAATCACTAGTAGTTGTTAGGTCTTAGTAGAAGTAAAGAAAGAAAGGTGACTTACCGGTCGCAGTGTAAGGATAGCATACCAGATGCAACACAACCCTCTCATATCTGCTCTATCTCGAGAGAAAGAGGTGGTCTTTTAAGATGAAAAGAAAACTAAAAGCAAGAGACAAGAGTCGAGATTCTAAAATCGCATTTATAATGCGTAATGCAGAAGTTGTGTTTGAGAGAAGTGCTTGCTTAAATGCACTACCTGCTAGTGTTATGCTGAATTCGATTGAAAGTGAATTACGGCCATTATAAAATGCTAGGTGCTGCTGCCTAGCCGGTATCGGATGCAGCTGGGAAAGAACAGGGCTAAAGGATTCTACTAGATTTCAGAGAATTAGGTTAAGGGATGTTGTTATCTTGCTAAGTCTGGGAACTGTCAGGATACTGGCTAATGGTATACTGAACATCCAATCGACATGTAATTGTTATATAAGAAATAACAAGAGTACATATAAGCAACACGACATCATGATTATTCAGGAAAGTCATGCGTTTTTTCTGAATTATTGAGTGCACTATCGATTAACCTCATACATCGTACTGCTTCCCTTTCCTACCTCTAAACGCCCTTTTTAGTATACCTCAATCCTCGTATTGTCAAAAGTAACCCCATGCTTGGTCCACCATCAACTTAGTTGTCTTTAAGGTAGCTCTCCTCTTGTATTTTGTAGCTCAGTTCTTGCGAACTCGGTTGCTGGGCCGCTCTCTATCCGGAACAACGATACCAGGCCGCTCTGTAGGTGTGTTGAGGCTCTCGATGAGCGCATCTGCAAGCTTGGCAGCAGTGTCTGAGTGCTCTTGCGCCTTGACCGCATTCTCTTGTGATTTGGCTGCATGATCTTTTGCCTTGACTGCATGCTCGCGGATCTCCTTTGTCTTGTCTTGCACCTCACGTAGACGTCGCTCGGATTCTTCCTAACTTCCGGTGGCGTCTTTGTGAAGCTGGTTCTGAAACTCGGAGAGGCGTCGTTCGAAGTCGCTTCGGATGCTGGTGAGTTGTTCTTCGTAGTTGTTCAAGGCATTGCTGTTGCTGGGCGTCTCTGGCTGGGCAGTGTTAGTCGTGGTAGAAGCTTGTTCGTTGTTGGACTCTTGAATGGTTACTTTAGAAACCTGAGCTGTATCTACTACTGATTGCGTGGTGACTGTAGAAGAAGCATGTGACGCGGTGAATTTCTTGCGAGAAACCTTGCTCGCAGGTTTGTAGGCTGCTTTTCTGCCTTTGATGAGTGCCAGTTCTCGCTCAGAGTCCTGAAGACGAGGGTAGAATGCCCTGGTCGGATAAATGTCAACGCCCCAGTAGTCCCGAAAACGTCTACATAAGTTTCTGATACCGTTGGTGATGGGATAGATGGCCTGAAGAACGAAGAAAAAAGGGTAATAGTATGGGATTCGGGTTCTTCCATAGCCTGTGAGATGTTTATAGGCAGGATGGTGACAGGGGATGGTGGCATCGTGGATCCATTCGCCTTTTACGAGGTACCTGTACAGCTCCTTGATTGCTTGGCGAGACATGATGGTTCTGGCTGTCCTGAACGATGATAGGACTCTTTGCACCTGTGTCTCATGCCACTCCTTATTACCGCAAGAAACCATGACCGAGAATCGCTCACTCTCAAGGCGGTAGTCGACGTTCGGCATTGTATCGACAGGACAGGTACCAAACAATGAGAGTAGACTCGGATCAATGATCTCAAGAAGAGTTATATGAAGGCGACATTGAATAAAGGACCAAACATACAAGCAAGATCTAATGAGTAGCGAACGTTTTGCAAAATGTGCCCTAGGCCTATGTCTTACCACAAGAGTGTGCAGACCTTTGAGCAAGAAAAAAAGAGGCAAATGAGGAGAGGGTGTGTAGATTTTGAAAAGAAGCGTCGCTGAGAGCGATGTGGGAGAAAGCGACAGGTTGGATGCCTGGAGAACTTCCTGTGTCTGCTGTTAATGGGGCCTTGAAGGCTTATCAGAAGTTTGGCAGTGGCGGTGAATCATGGCGAGCCAAGAAACTGATCGCCATGAAACTCATAGGACGAAAGTGGACAGTAGCAACATCTGATGGAGTTTATCGATAATTTCGACTGAAGATAGAATATGTACATGCTGCGATCTCTGTTTAAATCAGTAAAAATATGACAACTCCCAAACCATGCATTTTGAAACGCTTGCTTATACAGT
This sequence comes from Fusarium algeriense, assembly GCA_002982035.1. NCBI lineage: Eukaryota > Fungi > Ascomycota > Sordariomycetes > Hypocreales > Nectriaceae > Fusarium > Fusarium algeriense. Next base: position 113,062 of record PVPY01000324.1, on the reverse strand, counting down.
CCAATGACATACGCAGATGCATCTACAACCAAGCCCTACTCATGCTAAGCCTCTTGTAACTGCTCGCCTTCGGCTGTCCATATTCCCTCGCCGTACTCAACCCCTCAGAAGGCTCCTTTCCACTCGAATTATCCTGGAAGAAATAATGGTTCGCACTCGGCGCATACGCAACCTTCCACGGAACAACAAGATGTCTCTTCTCAGGACCTCCACCACAACTGCCGTGGAAAGAATTACTAGGCGGACTGTTGATCGCCAGGGAGAATAAGTTCTGCGGTTCGGTGAAGTCTGTGACTAGTCCGGAACGCATGATGAAGTAACCGAGACAGAATAAGTTGATGGCGAAGACGAGAACGAGAACGACGTAGAAGATATTCTGCCATGATTGTGTATGACCAGACGTGTACTCTTGTGTGATGAGGGATGCGTTGAAAGCTTGGGGAAAACCAGGTGCTGGGAGGACGTTCTCGGGATACTTTTTGGGATCTTGATCCCAGTAGTGACGGAAGGGTGTGTCGATGGCGCTGATCATGATGAGAGAACTGGAATACACGGCGAGAGCTTCAGCGAGTGAGGGATATGAAGCAGGCATCTTTGGTTCGTGGAGGGCGAGTTGAGTGAGGATACGGGCGTTGGAAGCATTGTTGTTAACAGAACCGCCGTTGAGATCCATAGATAATCGCCATTGATCAGCGAGCCACTATCGTTGTTAGTCGTGATAATACGTGAGATGGAGTGAATTTACCTTCCAGTCCAAAGAAGGGCCAGACCAGCCTTGGTCTGAAGGAAATGATCGACGATAGGCGTTTTCGTCAGAGTCATCCTCGCAGTGAGCTTTCATGCTGGCACCAGCGGTACCGGAGATGTTGAACTCGGTGGAACAATTGGGAGATACCCATGATCGAAGTTGACAGACGGTGTAGTTTTTATTCTCAGCTGTCTTGCCGAGGGTGTAGATTGCATCAGCCGCGTAGACGGTTGCGTTGGTGAGGAGGTTGAAGTCGAATGAGTACTGTCCCACGTTAGAGATGAGTTCGACGGATGGAGTATTGACTTACCATTTGGAAGACAGGAGGCCGACGCTCGTATTTGGGTCCCCATCTGAAGATATCATCGACAACAGTCCGATTAAGATAATTATCCTTCTTCTTCCCATCAATCGGCTGAGGAACTTCACCCATCCAACCAGGCCATCCCGTCTTTTGGCCAGGAACATCAGTGTTGTTAACCTTGGCATTAGGCCATGCCGTATAAACAAGAGGCGCAAGTTCCTTCTTATCCATATCCACACAGAGAACATTGACAGATGGTGAGACAACACCTGCTCGAACGGTGTACTCGCCTACACCAGCGAGGTCATCAGGTTGAAGGATGCCGTTCATTTTGAGGGTCGAAGCGCCGTATACGCCAGGATGAGGTAGGGCGAGAGTGACATTATTAATAATACGGCCTGTTTCCTCAAACTGCGCAGCCACATCGCCGTGTTCTGTTTCGATCCAGGAAGACCACATAGTCGTATTGTCGAAAAGCAGTGTCGTTCCACCGGGTCGCTTCTTCAGATCGGACGAGATTTCAGTTCCGTTATGGTTGATGTTCGTCCACATGCTCATATAATTAAGTAAATTTCGATAAGATTGCCCTGAGAATTGAACGTTCATGCAGGACTCGGCAGCGTGGATATCTTCGGTGATGTTGAAAAGATAAGGGCAGTCTTCACGGACATAAGCTGCGCTGGCATATGATGCGCGTACGTATCCCCAAAGTTCCTTGTGCTCCCAACTTCCAGATTTGAGTTTCGGCGAGACCATTGCATCTGAAGCAGTAGTGTAAAACGCAGCTGCAATAGTAGCAGTAAGCGACAACATACCCAGAAGCGTCAACGACGACGAAGGCAGTGTCTCGAAGTGAGTAATCAAAGATCCAGGCTGAATAACCCAATTCCTCATCGTCATCTCAGCAAGTGACATTCCATGCGCTTTTCGAATAAACGCTCTTCGTGTGAGAACTTGGCCTAGACATGAGACAAAGACAGTGACGAAGGACATTTCGATCGTCTTGGCTAGTAATGCTGCGAGGGTTGTTGCTGTGGATGGTGAGAGGGATGCTCCTGAGGCGATTTTGTGACCCCATCGTGGTTGCAGAATGGCTGTGACGAGCCAGATTCCACTGCCGACTGTTGAGTAGACTGAGAGGACATAAATGGTGATTGAGAGCCAGCTTGATCTTGGCTGGTGAATATCTCGTGTTGTTGAGCAGCCCTTTGGAGGCTCAGCTATTCAAGTAAGCTTCATACCTCAACGATAAGTGAAAAACTTACCAAACTTCTTATAAAAAATCTCATCATCAAAATCATCATCCATCACATCACCCCTCGGCTCAACAATCTTGGGAAGCCTCTGTCCCTCACTCGGCTTGACTTCTCTTTCCATAGTCCTAGGCATATCTTTCTTCTCATGCGAATCATCACCACGCGGCATAGACGGTGCCCAAATCTGAGAATACGGTTCAGGAGTTCCCAGAGAATCAGCAGTCTGTGGACTAGAAGAACCGCCAGGCGCGTGACCGCCAAGCAAGTTATGAAAGGAATGCGGTGTCTCGGGAGGGCTCATTTTTGTCTGACTTGGATCCGGCGAACCCACGCCGGAGTTGTCAAGATCGGCCATCTCGTGTCCTCCTGGCATTAGATGATAACCACTGCTGATTCCGAATATGTTATTTATACCAGATGGTCTGCGGGAGTGTAGGTCATCATCTGGGGGAGGCCGTGAGTCGGCCATTGTAGCGATGGGCGAGAGGTCTTTTTTGTTTTTAATGTTTTTTGCGTATTCAAAATTGGAACTGGACTGAACTGGGCTGTTGAAGCTGGGATCTAGGGCCCATGCTAATCCTGTCAGATTGTAATGCGTGGTCGTAAATTCCTTCGGCAGGGATCGCTGGGCGAGGGTGGCGCAAGCGGTATGAAGAGAAAATAGTAAGACACAAAGAGGTGAGGTTTCAGATCGACAAAGACAGACGATCTTGGACTGCAATTGTGTACGTGCGCATACACCGACCTACCTCGTCTTAGCTTGAGCTTTGGTAGAGCTAAGTTGAGAGCCGTTTTCGCAACACGAATAAGAAATTGCCAAGACTGTTGGTCAAGAAGGATTGCTGACAAGATGATGGGACCCAATTTACTATACAAGGATATATAGCTTAGCTGCAGTAAGGCTGAGCTTGGTTAAAAGGGAGGCTGACTGAAGTATTAGTGGTCAAGTTACGATCGATCGCAAGGCTCGTTTACACCAAAAGCTTAACTCCGATTCTTTTAGTCCTTTCATTAAAAAAAAAAGTCTTAACAGTTCATTTCAATTCAGTAGTTGTGTTGTGTTACTGCTGCTCTCAAAATGTCCCAGATGAATGCAATGCAATGCGAACCATACGTGCAGATCTTATCTTAGCTCGGCGTGTCAGCCACGTCAAAGAACGCCCCATGTTTCACCTTTCAACGTCGTTATGAGCACTTCAATTGACGAGCACCAACCTCGCAAAGAGAGTCCCACAGTTCATGTCTCTCCCGGACAACGACAGTAGGGCTGTGTAACTGCTGCACCTCGCCTCTCATTCCCTAAAAGGTGGATCATCCGCGTTTGCTGACATGATCCACTGGTGGTCCTTTATTAAATGGGTATTGTCAGCATGCCAAGGCTTTCCTGATATTAGTTGCTACGAGGATGAACTGATTGTTTTGTTGGTGATGCTTAGAACTCAGCCTGATGTTATTGAGGCCCGGAGAATTTGTTACGGTCTTTTGTCAGATAGTCAGAAAGTCTAAATTTCAGGGAGCTATTTTAGGATCTTGGCTCCCGTTGTTAGTGTCGGGCTACGATGGTGGCTTAGACGATGATCGTTTACGCTTTGGTGTAACTATACATATGCTCATGGCAGATGAGCAGATGGGGAATTCGTTCCAAAGTTCTTCCTTCTCGAGACGAAAAGAACAAGACTAAGTTCAATTCCTTAAGCGACGTCAACTGATCGAATCCCCATTTTATGCCTGCCCCCAGACTTGATTTGAACTGAGGTTAGCGTAGCACGTTGGTTGTAAGCAGAGCCTCACACCACAAATATCGAGTACCACACACGAGACTTGGACCACTTGAGGTTGAGCGTAGGCAAGGGATAAAAAGATCAGATAGTTTTCGCATCGTTTGATCCAATGCAGGTTGTATATGCAAATATATTGTCTGCTACTCCAGCTTCAGCCTCATAATCTCGAAGAAGTAAGCGTATAAAGAAGCTTAATTAAAGCAAGCCACATCTCGGTAGTCAACATCACATGAAAACGCAATTCAGTGCCAAATCCATTCGCGATCCATAACCTAACCTAACATAAACTATTCATAGACACATTCATCTTCATCAGAACAAAGAAGTAGCGGTTCTTCTCTTCCCCCCATCCCCCTTAATAAACCGAATCTTCTCACTCGCATCCCCCACAAGCGTAGCATCCTTAGCACTATCATCAACATCCAGCACCTTGGTACTACACTTCTTTTCCACATCAACCTCATCGCTATCCTTTCCGAAAGGAATAGGCCGGATCACTTTGAGGTTGATATCGCTGTCTTCGTCACCTTCGCCAAGTCCTTTGTGGAAAATGCGGATGCCGGCGACTACGACGGCGTTCCAGGGGTCTTTTTCGGCTTCGGAGGATGAAGAGGTGGTGGATTCGGTGTCGGAGTCGGAGTCGGAGTCGGAGGATATGGTGCCGGTGAAGTTGTCGACTTGGATCCAGATTTCGCGGTCGGCGAGGGAGGCGAGTGTGCCGATGCTTTCGACGTCGGTTTCGTCTTCGCTTTCCTCGTCTTTCTCTACTTCCTCCTCTTCTTCGGCGTCGGCGTCAGCTTCCTTATCATCAGCCTTGACAGGCGCTTCAGCATCGTCTGCCCCCTTGCTGTCATCCTTCTCGTTCGAAACCTCGTCTGCGGTTGACTCTGGAGTCATGGGTTCTTCAGGCTTGGACTCAGCCTTCTCCTCGCCAGACTCAGCCTTCTCTTCCTTCACAGCCTCGGTGGTCTCGCTCTTCTCAGCTTCCTCCTCCTTTTCTTTCTTCGCGGCCTCCTCTGCCTCCACCTTAGCTTTAGCCTCAGCTTCAGCTGCCTTCTTGGCCGCCTTCTCAGCCTTACGAGCCTCTTGTCTCGCCTTCTTAGCAGCCTTCTTAAGCGCAAGCTTCTCCTTTCTCTTCAATCGCTTATGCTCGTCCCGTTGGAACTGTCGTGTAGCAAGGTAATGAGCCTCCTCTCGCTCCTTGAGAAGTTTAGCCTTGATCTTATCTCGCTTCTTCTGCTTGAGCTTGTTCTCATGCTCCTTACGCGCGGCCTTCTCCTCGGGAGTCTCAACAAATCTACCCTTGCAGTGGCCGAGATCGTAGGCGAGACCAATGCGGAGAAGTTTCTCGCGACGTGACTTGGCGTTGTCCTTGATGACCTTCTCAATAGGCAGGATATCTTGATTGCGAGTAGCGTTGATCTTGACGCGGACTTCGTAATCGCCAGCTTCAAGCTCGAGCTCAACGTTGACGGAGCGAGTCATTCGGTATGGAGTTTGACTTCGAACAACGTAGTCAGAGTGGCCCGCCTTGTGAAGACGGAAACCCAGCTCAAACAAGTACTGGCCTTCGAGACCTCTGAAATAACGATCATCGAGCTGAGCCAGGACAAGGACGACAGGACCGGTCTTGGAGAGGGTGAAGGAGAAGTGAGTGTCGTGGTAATCCAGGGTCCAAGGGACAGACAGTGTGGTCCAGAGCTGACTGACGCGCCAGTCTTCGGTGAAGAGACGGGTTCTCTCAAAGGCCTGGTACTTTCTAAGTAAGTCTTCATACGAGATCCAGAAATCTCCATCGTCGCCGAAGCGGTGGTCGAGTTTTTGAAGCCACTCGGCAGTCCATTCTTTGGAACCGTCGCCTGCAGATGATTAGCGTTCGTTCATTCTGGTAAGGTTGGGTTTCACTTACTCCATGGACCAGTCCATTCACCCTTGCCCCAAGGGTTCTTGAGCTTGAGGAGTCGCTTGCCATCAATCTCAACTGCTTTCTGAATGGAGTAGGCATGTAATTCTACAATACCCTTGCGTTCTCCCCATCCGCGGCCCCAGATGCCAGTGTTGCAGCCGAAGAGGAATTCCTGATTGACCTTGAGAAGTTCTTCCTTCCAGAAGTGCTCCTGCACACTCATTAGTATTGGGTACACACGTATTGACTTTGTGGGATGGATGTACCTTGTCAAGAATATCGGTGGTCAAAAGTTCAGAGGTTACACCTCCGGTAAGATCCTCAATACCCTCGCCTCCGAAACCGCCCTCAATCGCGCCGTAATCTCCATGAGCCTTGGCATAGCACTTCTCAAGGAGAGGCAGCCAAGTCTCTTGAGGATGCTGACACTGCGCAAAATACAGCGCACTGCTGTTAGACTGGAAGATGCGACGATATGCTTCATCTGGATCAACGCGCTCAATGTCGTCAAAGAGGATTCTGTCAAAGTACCCCTCATCATAGTCCGGCTTGATGAGGTACAGCTAAAAGTTTGTCAGCGCGTGTTACACAGCACAAAGGGGAAACATACGAAATCGTCAACAATCTCCGAAATCCAGGCTCCGTCCCGATAAAACACAAATCCATAAACACCGACATCTTGATCATGAGCAACACAAAGCTTCTCAATCAACCCCGGTTTCTCACTGAGCGTACACAAGGCAGCCATGAGCCAACAATCACCATCCCTTCCTTGTCTGACATCATTCGCAGTAGGACCATCGATGTAAAAGCAAGGCTTGTCAAAAATATCGCCAACGCGCTTCACACTCTGCGGACGAAGATCTTCACCAGGTTGATAGTTTTCAACATTGGATAGAGAGTGAAGACAATCGTTGCGGTAAAGCTTGAGATCAACCTCAATGTCAAAATGGGGATCACGATATTTCTTGTTAATGCGACGACATTCTTTGACAATCTTTTCGACTTTGGCGCGGCATGTTGCTGCGGCGTCTTCGTAGGATGCTTGAGTGGTTGTGGTTGTTACTTGGTTACCTCTTTTGGCGGCAAATTCGGTGTAAGTGTTTGACGGAATGACAGTAGTTGCTATACCTGTTAGCAAAATTCTTACTAGGGTGAGTTTGGGGATTGGGTACCTTTGCCTGGATTCTTGGTAGTAAATTGTTTCCAGAACTTGTCAATCGCTTGTTGAGGCGTGACTTTGGATCTATCCCCGAGATCAGCGACGCCAGACGCAATTTCGGCGAACGACCTGCTCGGGGAGGAAGAACTAGAGGAAGAAGATGAAGGCATCTTGTTTGGTTGTATCCAACAATCGTCAAGACAACTTCTTACTCAGAGACAAAAAAAGAATGAAGAAGAGAAGAGAATACACTACTGGGGGAAGAAGACATGATGACCTTTTATCCTCATGCCATAGGCACGCCGAGAAACTTTGCTTCTTCAGCTTTCAGCCTCGTAAGCAGCCAACTCATCAAAAGACATCCAGATGCAACACTAATCATCCATGCAAACGAGGAGTAAGACATTCCCCGGTCCCATTGAGAAAGATGTAACCAAAACGGGCGTCACTCGTCTCTGTAGCATATCCTGTCCAACGACGATAGAGCTTGGCCCCCAAAAGTCCCATTTTCACGGGCCGCTGACCCCTGTAGCGTTGCCGCATGTCAGCCCACCTAGGCTAGGCTTGTAGGGCTGGAGAGGGGAAGTGAGTGGTGGTTGGTGATCACGTTTGAGGATCCTGGTCTGTTTTGCGGCTGGCTGGATGCATGGATGGCGCCATTAAGACTATATTGGGAAGGTAAGTTTTGAAGATGGCCAAGTAAGCTGGTAAAAGGATTGCTGATGTGCATTTATTAGGCATCCGTTTGATGTTTCAACTGACATTAGAGGTCTTGTACAAATTAGAAAACGGTGGTGATGGAGGGTTCCATATTGGAGATCAAGTGTAGCAAGCCACCCTAGACTATTCACATGCACAACAACAAACATAGACAAACTAAAAAAACTACTGCAGATCATGCATATTCCCACTCAGAGTGTGGCAAGTCTGGCAATCTCAGGTGAGTACGTAACACATACTTTGTTTGTCCTTATCTGACCCGTCGGCTGCCATCACTCGTTAGTGTTACACAGGTAAAAGCAAACTTGGGATAAGCCGCACAAGACACAGCCCTGCTCTCAGAAACATGCAGGAGAGTCGACCCATGCTAAATACATTTCCGTGATCGATCGATCTTCGCAAGGCTCATTTGTCAGCCGGACGGAATCATCCTCCAGCCCTACGCCAAGCCAAAGATGCGAATGACTACATCATCGAGGCGATATCGCTCAACAGCTGCATATCATCTACCCTATCGCAGTCTAGCCGCCACAGCCTGATTTTGAGCCGCACACTCTCCCCCATATCTATAAACCCCGCTACCTCCTCAAAATGAGTGTCGCTTCAACCTTTGACGAGTTCATCGTCAACTTCTCACATGGACCATGGACCCTCTCAGCATCGCCAGCGGCGTAGCAGGCCTCTTAACAGTCTCAGCTGCTGTGATAAAAACCTTCGATACTGTCAAGACAAGCATAGAGAACTGTCCCCGAACAGTGTACTGGGCTCACGCGGAGACGAAAGAGATCAACTGGGCGATTAAACGACTCAAGAGTTTGATCGATGATCCGGATTCGGTGCCGAAAACGGCGAGGATGTCGGTTGGCATTCATGATGCGACGGTTACGGTCAGTGAGTTGATCAAGACTTGTGATCATCTCATCACGACGCTTAAGCCGCTGAATGATGAGGGAAAGGTTGTTTTGTCGAAGTGGGACAGGGTCAAGTGGTTGAGGGTGCAGGATGATGTTGTTAAGTATATTCGACAGCTGCAAGCACACAAGGGCTCTGTCACGCTCATCTTGAATATATTGCAATGGTAAGTCTCATGAACCCTTGAGAATACAAGTCGCTAATAAGAGCAGCGAGTCAGATGTGGTTATCGTGGAATCACAGCGCGCGTTGGAACTCAAGATCGAGAGGGTCCTTAGCAACAGCGAAGCAACTCAAAGACGAATCGAAGGGCTAGAAGCGCTCTTCAACAAATTCATCGCCGACAACTCTACTCTCATCCCCTCAAATCGATCATCCATGGCTCCGACGCTGCACCAATGGAAGGAAGACGATGCGACAGAAACCGACTCAGTAGCGACATCACGAAAATACGACCAAGATGAATGGAACGGCTTTCACGCGGGCGCAGAACGATCACTGAGCTTCCCGACATCGAATGTTCCCGAGATAGGAATGCCCAAACTCAAGCGATCAACCTCTGCGGAAACTTCAACGAAGGGCGAAAGCAATGGCACGCCTTCGCCTCCGCGCCGGGAATTTGAGGTAGCGTTGGGTAACACTGCTGTCTACAAACGCGTCTACAACTCAAGCGATGCCTTTTCGATACACTCCCCTGGCGGTCGATCCATGACAGGCTCGGTGATGACCAGTTTCAGTCTTGCTGACAATTCTTCTATCCTGACAGCGTTTCCCATCATGAGCAGGACGGAGCTGCAGCACCCTGAGTTCTACACTCAAATGAGCGGGAACCAGCGCATATCCCGAGATCTCATGAGAGCTATCACGACAAGGAGTGTTGTCAAATCTCCTGTCGGACCACCTCCAGGAGCGCCTTTCTCGCTGAAGCAGTTCAGACCGCCTCCGAATTGTGGTGAGAATGTTATGGGGCGATGGCATCAATCTCGCACAAAGGAGTGGAAGCCAAAAGAGTTTAGAACGGAGATTCAATTCAGAGTTCCTGTTATCTTTGTCGCTACTTCAAAGACAGCGAAAGGACCTATTGGCGGAGAGGATGTGTTTCCAATCGATGGAACGAGAAAGAGTCTTGATGATACATGGACTGATCTTGAGCTACTAGCAACTGGTACAATGACCAAGACAGGGCGTTTCATTAAGAATGAGCGTGCAACTTGGCTCACGCTGCTATCAAGCTTGCAAAAGATGGAGAACGAGTCTCAGAATTGGACGAGACAGCAGATCATGGGTCTACGACCACGACCAGCAAGCGCCACAGCAATACTCTCATCCATCGCTGGTAAACACACTCTCAACGTCGCTCTTCAGCGCGAGAAGAAAAGCTGGGATGATATGCCACCATCCATCAACCGTCCCTATGCAACAACCACAATGAGCCACTTGATAGAAATCCTCGCAATGCTGGGCATATACTGGAAGGACTTCAACACTTTCCACAACGTATATCAAGCCGAGGGGAATGGCTTTCTGGTCAAAGGCAATAAGATTAGTGGTTTGGGAATCATGTTTCATTTCCAAGCGTTAGAGAAAGCTGTTTTTGAAGGAAATAGGACGATTCCGACGAAAGCGGTGACGAGACTTGCTTTTGGACAACTGCCTACGATATTTCCTGAGGATGATCCTGAGTACAAAGCGAATAATTCGCTGTATAACTGGCCTTATGTTGGGCTAAGCAGTCGGACGGAGATTGCGGAGACGTTGGCTTCATTCGGATGTAGACGCAAGGCGGCCAATTACTTCTTGAGAGATGGAGCTGTGACCTCCCATATCTTCCCAAGTGAGCTTCCCCATTACATCACGAATAACTGATCACTAACGTATTGTAGTTACCTTTGAACTTATCGGTATGACCGGTCAGATCTTCCATATCAAGGATCTTTGCTTTCGATACATCCCCAACCCATGCTATTGCGTCTGGAGCACAAGAGGCTTCTCTCTACCAAAGCTTCTCACTGCGTATCAGAGACATCTCCAAGAAGATCGAGACATGGGTGAGAAGCAGCATGTGACCGAAGTCCAGGGTGAAGCAGAACCGACGGAAAACGTGGAGGATGCAAGTAACAGAGAGAACACCAGCATTCCTGAATGCGAACGCGAAACGACGCCGGAAATTGACAAAATTAAAGAGATCAAAAACATGGAAGAGCTTGACAGACTGGAAACCTTATGCGAAAACCGAGAAGAAGAACTCATGGCTCAGGTCCAGAAAATGAAGGAGATAATCCGGACGATTCAAGAGCGCAAGCGAGACCGCTACATGAAAAAGTCCAGCATGTCAAAGCGTATTTCAGAGGAGTTGAAGAAGCAGTTCGAAGAGGAGATAAAGATATCTGAGTACTGGGCCAGAAAGGAGAGTGAATACGCCAAGAAGCTTGAACAATCTTCAACCACAATTCCTGTTGCCTCAGAGTCTCCAGCAAATGAGACTGAACGTCCTACAAAACGACAGCGATGTGATAAGCTAGGAGAAGGGATTACAGAAAACAAAAGGGAAATTCCATCACGGCCAAGGATTAAAATTCGTTCGAAAACAAAATGAAGGGAAGCAGAACTAGCAGGACGGAGACTGTCATTTTTGTTTTAGATGGGTCTGTCTGTGCAATGGAAATCTTCGCAGGAGGCGTTTGGTGAAGAAGAAAGCTAGACAGGGGATGCAAGCAATAGATAAGATATCATCAAACATGAATACAAATGTTAAGTTTGCAATCACTTACTATGATGCTGAAAGAAACATGATTATCCGGCAGTTTGTCTGTACCAAATGTTTAGACTTTGTTTAGGCAGAAGGCAAGCTTGGACAAACATTGATGAAAACTCTACAGCCAACATATCATGGAATGATAGTAAATAAAAACACGATTATGTAACGCCTGTCTCTGAAAAAGTATAAAGACCCTGAGATCCCCCCGAACAGAACTCAGACATCTTCACAACTCAGACATTGTCGGTCCCATGGCAATATCTTTTTATATATTCTTTCATCCAACTGTCGGTAACTTCAACAAGGCCTCAGTGGTCTTCAAGAATCTTATAATATATAAAGGACTCCATGAAGACTACATCAATAAACTTGCCTTGAGTTCAGGTACAGATATCGCTTTACCGTCAATCTTTGCAGTGCTAACTCCGTAACAGTGCCAGCGTCCCCAAGCCGCGCACAGAGGACACTTCTGAGCATCATTCGACCGCCTCCGTCACCTCATATCTTTCCGTATCGACGATGTTAGTCTCCTGTATCATGAGACTTACGATCCTAAGCAAAGCTCGTTCGAGCGGGATGACAGCTCAAAGGTTGTCGGCATCTTCAGCCCAGAGTTTCAGAACCGAGTTAAGAAATTCGTAGACGACGAAGAGAGTGCTCCAGAGAAGGTTGAGGCTCACATAAGGATCTGATTGGACTCATCATTAGAACAGCCATGTAAGTACAGCTCTTGAGAAGCGGGACAATAACTCATACTTCACAGCAACACAGACGTTGAGTATGTCCCTCGGCCATGCATGCTCCTTTAAGGATGCAACATCCCTCCCCGAAGTCGGGTTTCCAAACAGCTCTGCAGTGATAGGCTGTGTGTTCTCGTCAGGAACGAGGAATAGAGGACTTATATAAAGGCTTCGCGTCATCGGTGCAGACTAGCTACTTGCTCAAGGAGAAATTTGGACCTATGGACCGTAACAAAGACTACAAGTTCTGATACTTTCGATAAGCAATAGCCTTCGTCAAGTCACCCGGCAGTTCGAAGATATGGCATGCCGTGAGGACTTTTGGCCGATCTTGAAGGCCCTCTTCGAAAGAGGTGATATCAGATTTGAAAGATCAGAGTTAAATGCCGGCAATCGTCACCATGAACACAACCCTCACCGGCCGGACAAAGATGATTTTATCAAGAATGAATATGCGGCCGACGATCAAGAAAATGTGCAAGGTGCGGACGACGCCGATCTGGAAGACTTTGATCCCTCAACAATCTGGGTTCGAGACATCTCTATTTGTCAAGAGCATGTGGAAGTCCAGCCTGAGGAGCACAAGGATGAACAGGGCAAGCTCCCCATTTATTATGAGGTACCTTACCGGTGACTAGCACATTGGAGATTCCAGATGCATGGCCCAGACGTTATTGGTCGCCGGCCTTATCTCAACGGCTGGGGCTGCAACAGACTGGCGACCACACTCTCTCGGTCGAGGACTACTTCCGTGTGCGCCCAATACAAGGACACACAGGAATCCCTTGGCGTTTTATCAACCTCGACAATCTCAGCGACCTTTAAAACAGCAGCTGGTGCCGCATACACTTTGAGTCGGAGATCATCAACTTCCAACGATCGGCAAGACCCGTATGGAGAATAAATGGGCTAAGGCCCGTGCTAACCTTAAGACCGGAAATCTTGACTTCCCACTTGACGACACAAACGACTATAACATAGAGAACATATACAACGAGACTGGGGATGTACTTGTAGGCTTCCCGAGACCGGGACACTATGGGGTAGACTACAGCTTTGACCGAGATCCTACAACCGACACCAAGAGGATTCATCAATCGATCAATGGCGTTTGGGAGGCCAATCTGCTTTCGCCTCCAACAACGAAAACGACGAAGGTGGTGATGGTTGATTGAAGAATCTGCTCATGTTCCTGCTATTCAAGATCTGTTCTGCAACGTGCTGGTCGCTTGCCGATGCTACAATCACGGAGTTCTATGTGGAACCTATTTGGAATTCATCAAGCGAAGAATGTTCAAAGGGCCTCGGAGATTGCAGCTGACTTGGAAGATCGAGTCTCAAAGAAGAAAGGCAAGTGAACGATTACATCAAGTATATAACGCAGGCTGTCCTACTATAAGACCATACGAGTTGGTCACATCCAACTATGAGCTTGGTCCCGGTGGCGTTCCACTCAAGGGCATCGGGATTCCAGGCGGATACAGGCTTGTTGAAACCCTGAGCGACATGGAGATTGAGGACGACTATATATCCGATTGCCTTAAATAATAAGTGGCTAGATATGAGCTCCCAGAAGGTGATCGACCCTACCAATAAACCTAACCCTAAGTATACTGCATAGCCCCGTTGATGATGCCAAGACCGCTACCTGTCTCAGTGGTCGGTCAAACTATACATACAGAATGTCAAAGACGGAAGGTCGATCAAACGAAACCCACTATAGCGAACGCTTGGAGGAACTCGGAATTTACCAGCCAGGATCCATCGTCAAAGTTGATGTGTGGTACAGGACGGAGAGGGCGGAAAAGGGGGAAATGCCTCATCAACACGCTGGAGATGTTTGAAGAGTGGATTAGGATGGGTGATGGAGACTGGCGAAGACGAGGCTGTACGCAGATCACCTACAAGTAGAGGTGTCGGTCACTGATCAAACAGGTAAGTTTCTTCTGGTTCTTGCAGAGATGCTCCTAACTTTCGATAGTCGCATTATATCATATATAACCTATATTCCGCTCTGTCATTCTTCACCTCGCATCGCGTTTGGACTTTACACTCTTCTCCTCTCCTCACACACCAATGTTTACCTTTAGGATCTAATGAAGATCTTCGGAGCTTCTCATCGTTCATTGGGGGGATCAAGTACCAGCATTACTTCCCTCGCACCCCACCCAGTAACAGTCCTGACAAACTGTTTCCCCTGGAAGTGATATTTCCAATATTCTATCCTAGCCACAAACTAATTGGCACTAACCACGAAGGATTACCAGACAATTTGAACTTGTGATTCTCCAGCTAATACAACCGAACTTGAAAGCCATGATCATAGCAGAGCATCACATTGGGAACTGCCCCCGGACAAATGGACAATCTTCCAAACTTGAAGCCATTAGCTATGATTGTCCTTCGGCTTATACAACTTTGGGAGTTACGTCTACCGAAGACCGAGACACATAGTTGTCTCACTAAATGGCGCTCGCGATACTGAGGAGCTTGGAAGTGCTTACACGACCGGTATGGATACTAGCTCCCACCACCATCATTGCCGAAATACATCGCAACTACTCCACGACACAAACCTTTTTACCTGAAACTACCTATTGTTAGCGACTGATGTTAGCCAAAAGAGAAGAGTACAAAGCCAACTTTGTCACTACATGATCTAGTATCAATATATATCCTTGAGATCTTCAGAGAGTAACAAAAAGCCAAACCAAGTCATGCTTTCTGTTACAATGCGGCATGCCGCAAAAAGGCATATCACCATAAAATCCCAAGTTCTAAAATATATTAGAAGTCAACGCTGGGTTGAGTCAGAGTCGTCGACGACGCAAACAGAACCGGCCAAAAGAGGTCTCTACCAGCCGCCATCTTATATAGTCCATCCGAAGCACATCATGCAGCCTTTCCCATTCCAACGCCTGCCGTTGATCATCAAGGCCCGAAGCCCTGCAAATACTACTACCTACAATCATAGTCCCCAGAGATGGACGCGTGAATTAAGACAGTAGCACTTACGAGACCTTCATATGTAAACATCTTGAATCATGAAAATGGGCAAGACTTGCAGACGTTGGAATAGATACGATAAGAAGTACAAGATCAACGTTGGATCGAACTCCGGAAAAATAAAATCGACTATAAAGACAAGTCACTATCTTCTGTGACACATCCATATAACTGCCAGCCGGAAAAGTTCTGGGTCAATTTTCCAGCAGGAGTTTCATTCCCGACAAGCTTTGATGCCTCCCGAAGACTCAACAAAATCTGAGGGCCTCCTACTGTCCGACACCCACAGGCGATCCGGCTCAAGCTGTCCTGACAATATGTTTCCCGCAAGCATCGAGGGATTATTTGGCTAGTGGTGAGAGAGCTGCCATCCACGACAAAATTCCACGATATATATCCAGGAAACTAGTGCTTCTATGCAGCCTCAAGAAGATCAACATTCATGACGAGCTGTCCGAGTACATCAAAATAACGTCGGTGTATAAGGGCATCCCTTTGTCGTGGATGGAGTCTAACAAGTCCCAACTAAAGACCTTACCCCCGAAGATAGCACCGTGATGCAACTCTCAAGCACCATACGTCATCTTATATACTACACACAACCTCCCAAAGGTGTGCCTGGCGTCACCTGGGGAGAAGAGGAAGCTCCCAGGGACCAGCCCCAAAACCAGAATTACGAGTCAAGAGTCAAAAGGAAGTGGTCAATTATAAGGGATGAAGTGTATCTTGTGCATCGGCAGTAACAATCAGATCGAGTGGAGCTTCAACAAACATCGAGAGGACATCAAATTCAACCAATGCCCATAGATATATCGGATGATTCATACCACATTCAATGAAACAACTCGTGTTGCTATTGGCGTCCACGGGTACAGCAAGAACAACTGGTCTGATGGTGGAAAATGGGCCGGGTTTCGGTACCTGGCTGACACCCAGGAGCTATGGTTTGCGAGTCCATAGTGGGAGGATATTCAGCTGTGTATGAATACCTACAGTCCAAGCCCAGAAGAGTTGAATGAGCTACCGCCGTTGACTACCTTACTCACGGTGGAAAGATGCCAGGACTCTGCGATGAGTATCGCATACAATTCTTCCTCCATAATTCTACGCCAAGAAGATAGCTACCGTCTACCTTTCCCCAACGAAATGTTTTATATCCCTATAGATGGCTCTGGCGGCTCATTTTCCCATACATGGCAATGAACCAATCTATAAAACAAGAAATGAGCTACAAGGTCTAGCCACGGCGGCTGCAAAAAATGAGCGGCTTGATGAGGCGACCTTAAACTTGGGTCCGGAGAACTAAAGACTCTATCTATCGTTTTCTGATAATCGCTCTCGCTATACTATTGCGACTTAGAGTAGAACGAGTATAACAACCTTACACCTCACTTGTATATTACAAGACCCCTATGCTCTCAGTATAAGGTCTTATCTATCTCGTCTTCTACCTCTGACCTTAGTACCCCATCGTCAAGTCGAAAGTAATTCATCCTTTCCGTTCTATTATGGATGCTTCATCCCAACTTGGCAGTGCCTATACGGAGTGTATGTTAATGCCCAGGCCAGTGAGGTTGCCGAGAATGCAACTGGCCCAGAGCATATAGCCTACGACCCAAACGCAGACGATCCCGGGTCTGATGTGTCAAGCAGGTCGAGATATTAGCAAAGAAGATAACAACGGCAGGCTACATTATGTTTATGACTGTTGCCTCCCATCCAGCCTAGCCCACCAACTTTATGGTTGCTTTATCTATGCTATTGTTGCTGTTATTCATACTATATATTGTCCTCTTCGTTTCAATTGCAGACCGAACATCCCCTTCATTTTCCTCATCTCATACCCTTAGTTCTACTTTATATATGGATGGGCAAGCTCAAATGGCTTTCCGATTGCATTTTACAAATCGGTCCGAGATGCATGGACCGATCAAGACATCGAAAGATACGCGAGATGCCTACAGGCGGCGCCTTTACTTCACGAACCGATGAGCTTAGAAGCCATTGCGGTGAACAGAGGATAGAATGGGAGCTCGAGTTCATCGAACGCACTCTGATTACAGACGAGTATATAGACGAGTTCATCGACGAAGAATTCCAGGGCAATCTTATGTAAACGAATGTCCATGACGATGCCAAATACTAGAACTTTCGAGTATAATCTTCATCCATCTCCGATTCAGCTCGGAATCTGGCACTTCTCGCAGCCAGATGGGATGGTGAGGAAACGATTGGATAAAGGAACCATCCTACAGGAACAGATCGCATGGAACATACCAAGGAATGTAGTAACTTTGTTTGGGACTTGGAGGAAGCGGAGAATGACAATGCTTCTGCTACTCCGGAGAAACGAACCAAGGCAATAATGAAGCCACTGGAAATTTCCCAAAGCTCGATGACATCGTCACAGATGGCGGAGCAGGCTGCGATCACATGTCTAGCGCACTGAGATTATACTACCCCAACCAACCTTGTGTACCACGACTGTGACGGAAAGTATATTCAAATGAGACAGTGATCTTACAGTGATGTGGTAAAGTAGTTTATACAGGCTCTCGTCAAGCACCCCTGACGCTCTGTCGCGCATCATATCATGAAAGTATCGCCGCACTGGCAGACATCCTTCACTACGAAGACTCTGCCCCCCCATTTTGTATAGTCAATAAAGAGAAAAAAACCATAGAAACTTGCGGAGTATGCTTTGTTCTTCCAAAATTCCATCTCGAAACACCATTCGCTGGCACAATAGACAACCCACAGAGTCTCGCAGCAGTCTACAATATGATGCCCGGTAGTAGGATGAGTATCACTGATGCTATCTTCGCCGCATTGCAGTCATCCCTCAAATACAAACACTACTCCTTCTCGACAATGTTTTGGGCAAGTCGAAGACTCTCCCTATGATGGGCTGGATTATTCTTCAGCGCAAGGCTCAACCTGCTTCCTTGACGTCGATTTGATGAAATAAACAGGATGTGATGCAGCAAGCTTGGAAGAATCGTTTATCCAAAACCTCAGGTGGCTTTATAGAATGAAGACTGACGGAGAAGCCACTTGAACAGCTATTTCCATGCAGCTGCGGCCAGTTCCTTGACATCCCAACCCGCGAAAAAGCTAGGGGCACGCAATTAGATGCTGGTGCTAATTCTTGTGAACAATCCACTGACTTCATGGTGAGTGGCATGTCTTCTGACCAAGGTAGCAACTAAACTGACTTCTCTATAGTATGTTGAGAGCGATACTCACCGCTTGCAACATACCTACGTTGCAAATACTCAAAGAACATTCTAGTGGCGTCCGCTTTTGCTCGAAGCTCCTATAGAAGCTCCTCAGTCTTTATTTCTCATGTATATATTGGGACTCGACAACTCCATCAATCTCATCAGGGCTCCTTGACCGGTCCCCAACAGGCTGATATAAATAAAGAAAATCGTGGAGATGCTATTCCAAAACGATTTTGCAACCGCGATCATGGTTGGGAAGTATCCAAAACCAGGCACTCACAGTTTTGGTTGGGATCTATCCCATTGATCTACAACTTGAGCTTTAGACAATGCGCCAGACGAACTTACGTCCAAGATACATGGAAGAGCTGCAGATATAGATCGAAATTGGCGAAACGAGAAAAATCGAGTACTCCACGGGAGCCCCCATACCCAGTCTTCCTTAGTACTTCATACATCGTGCATATCCCCGCGCGATTAGACACCATCGCAACGTATTTATAGACAAAGAGCTCTAGCAACTCACTCACATCAGAACGAGAGAGACTTACATCCTACGATAGGTTAGTGAACGACAAAAACAACATCGATCGATCAACCTAATTTTATCTACAAAAGTTATCCAAGGTTCTTGTCCTAGGCCGAGCACACTTCTAGAAGATGGATTGGACGATTATGCAGCGCTCATGCACTCATAGTCAAATGTGTTTGACAGATCACGAACTTTGATCCGATTTCTCCCACCGAGGGTCTAGCTCTCTTCTCTCTGGAAAAGGTCGCTAGAGAGACAAAGATGGAAGCTAGCTCAGCGTCGATCATACTTAGTGAAATGGCTCAAACACCACTGTTAGAATATATATACGAGATCTCCTGGAGAACCAAATGATCGGCATGAAACGGGATGGACTCGAAATCCTTCCACAAGTCCACTTACTGGTTCTCGTTTGTCAGATAGTTATAGCTACGAGATATATACAACACCAACAAACGCCAATAATATGGTGGGTCTCGCATCTTGAACTTGATGACTACCGTGCTAGCCTCGCAGTAAGCAAGAGCTGGAAAGCGAACTTGGGAGAAGCCCGATTGCATGTACTGTAATCAACCATGCTGTGTCGGAGAATAGATGAAGCTGAAGTTACACTTCTTCCTCTAACACACGAAACTTTGGTCAAACACAACGTTTTTTTAATAGACTTCTCTTACAATAAGGTTTCAGTCTGAAACTATGATTAGCTACGCACACGACAAGCTAGCATCCTCGGGACGAGAGGGCTGCTACTTTCTCCCAGCATTTCGGTTCCCCATAGACTTCAACGGGACTGGATACCAGAAATGTGCAGCTCTCGCACTACCAAGAGAGCATACACATATGATTCTCCTGCCAATACTTAGATATCGGGTTCAGCAGAATGAATAGAGCTTGATATTGGAGTTCTAAGTCTATTGGCACTACGTACTGATAGCGGGCATTTCCATATGCTTCAAGCAGCTATGAACATCCCGGCTTTATACTAAACTTTATCAGTGCAGTAGCTTTCAACTGCATCTGATGTAGCAGAAAATTTAAATAGTCCTACTTAAGACTCTTAGAATATTTTAAAAAAAAATAAAACATAGTAAAAAAGAATACGAAACATAATTGTTCCTTATTTTGAGTTTATTTTTGTATTAACTTCCTAATTTAATAGTAAAAATTTCACAAGTCTGAAGTAAACTGGCTGTTTCTGAATCGTAACTCGGAATCATCAAAAGCCTATTATATTGAGACTCTGATAATGATGAACATAACTGTCGGTACATCCATGATGCGAAGCGAATGGATGGACTTATACGAGAGGGCGCTGCCATGTTGTATATAATGGACCGAATAGCACATCAACTGACTACTTAAAACTCTTAACTGTACTAAGTAAAGAAACACAACACTTAGGCATCCTCCAAGCTTTGTGGTTCAACCTTGATAAAAACTTAGCTGAATAACCTGACTAAGGTTTACGATGGTTCTTATCGCCACATGTAAATGTTAAGACAAGTACTGATAAGCATAATCAATACGTTTGAGCATCAAACATTGCGTCACTTTTTTCGGGTAATTAAATAAACAAAAAAGTAGTAGTAAACTCATGGATATCAGCTAAACTATTCATCTCATCGTAGTCCTCCGAGCGTGTGGGGCCGATCCGGTCGGCTCATGTGGAGCGCCGACCAGCAGAACTTCCAATTTCGGTAATCCCACCAATGCTCCTCATCATACATTATTAGATCCTATCTAAACATCGTTCTTCTCAGTGTGAGAAACCTCGCCCTGCTCGTGACCTTCATTGAACATCTTGCCACCAGCTCCAGCAACACTGTTGCGATGCTCCCAAGTGTCATGAGGCTTCCATCCAATTGACTTGCTAGCAACACTGACTTCATCGTAAAGCTGATCGACCTCTTCGAGGGACAGGCCCTTGGTCTCGTAGATGAAGAAGTAGACGAAGGCAATGCACAGGAAACAGCAGCCGAACCAGATGAAGAAGATCTTGGACTGGAGGTTGGCCTTGCCGGAACCGTAGTCGACGAGGTAAGGAGTGGAGTAGGCGATGGCCCAGTTGAAGAGCCAGTTGGTAGCAGTGGTCATACTGAGGGACTTGGCACGGGTCTTGAGAGGGAAGATCTCGCCAGTGACGACCCAAGCCAGGGGACCCCATGTGGAAGCGAAGAAGAAGATGTAGATACAGACGAAAGAGACAGCGGCCCTTTGACCGGCCAAGCTCTTGACGAAGATGGTGCCATCATCGTTCTGGCCAGTGGAGAAGGTACCGGACATGGCGACAATGAATTGAGCGATACACATGCCGACAGCACCCCAGAGGAGAAGAGGGCGACGACCCCACTTGTCAATGGCGTACATTCCAGGGAGAGTGGAAGCGACGTTGATAGCTGATGTGATCATGGAAATGACGAAACCGCTGGAAATACCGGAGTTCTCGAAGTACTTGGTACCATAGTAGAACTAGAGGCTTGTTAGCTATGTCTCACACCAATGAGGTGTTGTAATGAGAACTTACGATGAAGTTGATACCAGTGAGCTGCTGCAGAGCCTGAAGAGCACAACCGGTGAACTGACGCTTCAGAATAGGAGGCTTGAAGCAATCGATGTATGAAGCTGTTCCGAGGCTAGTTTCATGGTCGTGGTTGGCCTTGATCTCGCTGAGCTCAGCCTGAACAGCAGGGTGGTCAGGAGAAAGACGACGGATCTTGGAGAGAGCGCGACAAGCAGCCTCGTAACGGTCTTTCTTGATGAGGAATCGAGGTGTTTCGGGGAGAATGATCATGCCGCCGAAGAGGACGAGGGAGTAGGCGAATTGAACAGCGATGGGAATGCGGTATGAGCCGGTGTCGTTGCGTTTGCCCGTGGCGTTGTTTACGATGGCGGCGAGGAGGAGACCGATGGTAATGGCCCATTGGTATGAACCAACGATGGCACCTCGAATCCACTTGGGAGCTGTCTCAGATTGGTAAAGAGGGACTAGAGTATGTTAGTCTTAGCTATTCACGTCATGTGGTGTATGGTGAGCTTACTGATAGCGGAAATTTGACCAACACCGAAACCGGCAAAGAATCGACCGGCCAAAAACATGGGAATGGCAGTAGCAGCAGTTTGGAGAGCGACACCGAGGTTGAAGACCCATGTGGCGATCATCAGACCGGGGCGACGACCGATGTAATCAGTCATGAAGGGAGAGGAGAGAGCGCCGAAGAATGTGCCGGCTGAAAGGATGGAGACGATACTGGACTCTTGGCCTGTTGTGATGTTGGGGTTGCCCTTGGCGTCTGTGTATCCGGTGCTGAAGAGTCGCTGCCAGTATGGCATGGCGAGAATACCAGAGATGGTACCGGTATCATAACTGCAATTGTTAGCATAACCATGGATGTGAAGCTCAAGAGTAGACCTAACCCGTAGAGAACACCACCAAAGGCGACAAACAAGCCGATGGCGATAGCAGGCCATGCCTTGCCAGCCTCCTCGGGCTTACTGAGAGATGCCCTTCGAAGTACGTTCATTGTGAAAGATCAACACTCAAACAAGAGTGTTTCTGAGAGCAGTAGTAATTGTAAACAAGTGTGAAATGTGTGTGATGAACAAGAAAGCAAGCCCATAAACAAACGTGGGCGATTGTCTCTTTTTAAACCCCAGACAAACATTATAAGCTTCTGGTGTATACTTCAAACGGCGTGCATAACAAACTCTGTCTCTCTCTCTCTCCCTCTCTCTCTCGCCCTCTCTGCGTAACATAACAAGACCCTCCCCCAGAGCTAGCTATCCCACGGCTTGCCCGAGCTAGTGGAGTGCGGAGCAGCCGCACCATCAACTTTACGATGGTGTAGTTGTGCTGCTAATTTAGCTAAGCTGGGGTGATGGGGGAGAGGGGGAGGAGGTCATGTGGTTCATTGGTTCAACAAAGATCTATGCATTGTGATTCCCCCCAGGCGTCTGGTGTCGTCACTGGCGGACTTGACGACTGTGATTAAACGCCTTCGCCGTGCTATAGCCCGATGATCGCTGCTTGAATTAGAGAGACGGGTAGATGGTGGCGTATTCTATTCCGCTTTGCTATAGCTATGGATGTTTTACTACGTAGTGCATGCGACCGACAACAACATACAAACTGAGGTGTTTTGCTTCGTCTCTGTAGGACTGTCATGCAAACAAGCTTTCCCCAAATGGACTCCATTTTCCCCAGGTCTTTTTCTGTCTGTCCTCGTGCTTAACACAAAAGTGTCTTTTCATCTCCACACGCAAGATTTGGAGACAGACTTTAATGTAGCTGGGGTTAGAAGTGGAGACCTCCCCCGAGCCAAGACCCGGGCTAGGCCGGCTCGGCGACGCAGATGCCGAAGACGCTACCATTTTTGGCAAGTTTGTATAAACTTCACGATAGACGTTGGTTTATGAATATATTCGCCACGATGTAAAAACTAGAGATGTCTAGTTACAAAGAAGAGTCATTTTCAGCAGTAAAAGTAAGCATTTTCTGATAGTGTTTACTCTGTGAAATGCTGTAGGTATTAGTAGCTGACACTAATTCCACTGGTGACATTTCGGAGCCGGCGGCGTTCAAAGTAGCGCGCGCAAAGACCAACAACCACTTCGGCCCTATTGTGGAAGTGTCTCTTTTCTTTTCATGAGGGTATTCGCGCTCAACACTTTTTTTTACCACTCTAATAATAACTAACCCCACGTCAGTTCATGTCAGTTCATGTCAGTTCTGTTCAGCTCGGAATTCTTCAGCTCATCATTAGGTTTCCTTGGGATATTGTCATATCATAAAATTCTACATTGAATGTGGACATGATCTAATTCAATTATCGGCCGCCTCGCTTACAATGAGGCGTTTACAAGGCTGAAGTGTGTGAGGCGGCAGCTGTAGCTACAGCTATGTCAGGAGGCTTGAGGTCAGACTTTTGCCATCCTCTAGAGCCGGTTGCTGTGTGGTTGGAGAAAAGGATGGGTGGGAAATCCTTGTTCAGGCCCTAACCTTAACTTTATACTGATGATTCAACAATATGCATGAAGAGTTGTCTGTTATCAGCATTTACAGCCTCGCAATACTCAATTGCCTATTGTTATTCTCACTCAAAGTCGTCCATATAAACACGAGGTCCTCAAAAGCTGTGCTGAAACAATTGACATGCTGAGAATATCCTCATGATGAGAAAACTGAATATCTTACACCAACTCGACTGATCAGCCGCTGACCTCAACACCAAACCAAACCCACAAAACGGTCTCGATTCCACATCCCTCGATTCCCCAGACATTCACTCCATGGGGCCATCAGCATCGCTTAGAACCCCCCCGCATATGCTTGGGCGAGACCATTCTGTCAGTTGATGATCATCGCCACTTTCAGCTCTCAATCCTCCACCCCAAAACATGACCCTAGTCATTAGCTTGTCGGACCGGTAGTCGCCCCTAGCGCCAAGTCTTGTTAGTAGAAGCACCGAGTCCTGCACCGTTTTTCACGGGAACCGGCATCGCGAATGGATCCGTGATGAGAAAAATGGTATGAACAGGGATATTCGGCACGTTTGAATCGTCAATCCTTCAATTCAAGTCGGCGGTATTATGGAGTCGATTGCTGTCAATCCCCGCGGGGGGATCAGCACATCTTCGACATTCCTGGTCTAGTCTCCTTTGTCGGACCGTTGAATGCTCAACCTATCCCACTAATGTTTGTCTGCAACCCCAAGTTGCATGCTACTCCATGGGCACCCCATATCATCTCCAACAATTTGTGAAGACTTTGTTTGGATCACTGATAACCTTGCCCTTCTGTGCTTATGCGGGGTTGGGCATGTTACGGTAGGATCTGGGGAAGTTCCTCCGCTTACTGTACAGTACATGAAACGAATCCCTTATTGCAACTTACTAGCGGCTTTCTGGGGCAGGGGGGATAGCGTGCGAGCGTATGATTCACTCTTATTCTTAACTTGGTGTAGATGAACATGCTAGAGTCTCTGCCTCTTCCGCTAATGACCAATGAACGACAGACAAAAAATGAAGATACGCTTTCCCTTGTCCCTACCGAGAATCGCCGTTTTGATCCTGGCCCAACTCAAATTTATAATTGTCCCTCATCGTCACGACCCTCCTTGGCCTCAATCCATATATTCTCCTTCCCGTAGAGCACTCTCGATCAGTAGAGCAGTCTTCTCCATGGCAAGCTCAAGGATTTCGAATTTCCGTTGGAGATCGTCAAGCTTTTCCTTTTGCTCTTTCAGGAAACAGTACTTTCTCAAGTGCATATCCATCTTTTGGGATACCTGTTGGCTTATCATGGCAAATCTGCTCTGCTTTTCAACACAGTCGCCAGAGTTAAAGTCGACTGTAATACTAGACTTGGATTCTTTGTCCAGAGAATCGGTGTCCTTAAACCTAAAGGGCTCTGCGGATTGAGGTTCGGAATTCTCTGACTCGCCCGGTTTTGTGGCTTGAGAACCGCGACCCTCAGGTTCAATGACTGTCTTCTAAAAAGGTGAACCGTTCACGGAAAGGGTACTATCGGTCTTCTGCTGAGCCCCAAACCTGGAACCAGTGATATTTGTTGGTTTTGTATCTTGAGGATCGGAATCTTCTGACTTATCGACCAGTATAGCTTGAGGGTCAGAACCGTCAGCCCTGACAACCTTCTCCTCGACAGGAATACTGTTCTTCATAGGAGTATCATCGACCTGCTGCTCAGCTTGAGCACCAAAACCGGCAAGCTCGGGAGCATTCCCCTCAGTAGGTATGCTGTTATTGAAATGCGTGTCAACGACCTCGGCTTGAGGGCTGTAACCGTTGGCCTTGGTAGTACCCGCCTTCTTCTCAGCAGGTACGCCCCCCTCGAAAATTATGCGGCCAACCTGTTGCTCGGCTTGAAGATAGTAGGTAATTAACTCGTTAGTATTATCCTTCACACCAACGGGTACGCTGCTCTTGACAAGCGTATCATCGGTATCTCGCTCAACGTGAGAATCGCTACAATTGGTCTTGGTAGCATTCTCTTTTCCTTGAGCAGTTACGCCGCTCTTGAGAACGGTGCTGTATAGTTGCTGCGCGGCTTGGGAATGGCGAGCATTCTCGGTAACCTTGTCCTTCTCCTCGACGATCTCGTCAACCATGTCATCAATCTTTCCGCTTTTTTCGCTATGCTTGGAGGCAGTTGGAGATGATGCCAGTTCATCCGACACGTTTATTGTCGAATCATCATTAGTGGGTGGCCAAAGAATGATCCCACCGTCGGGAACGAATTCTTTAAGCTTTTGCCGAGCAGCGTACTCTGCGGCATCTGGATAGAATACCAAATATCGACAAGTGTAATTTCCCAAATCTATATTTTTCATGGCCCCTGATTGCATGCCCCTGTGGAGGATGATTTTGAGCTTTTCGTAAGTCGTAAGTGCCTCAGCAATGCCGAGGATGGATTCGATTTTGTCCTCTGCGGCTTGCTCGGGGGCATTGATGTATTTCACATAAGTACCAGACACGAATCTTTCCGTATCTTCATTTGTGATGGCTCCTGAGTGTAAGCTCTGGTGAAGGATATTTCTGACCTTTTGGTCCCTAGCTTCACTAGAAACGGTTGAAGATGTTCCCTCATCATCAGAAGTTGTGGGGGGCAGTTGTTTAGATACGTAGTACTTCTCAAATATTGCATTGACCTTTTCGGCAGCAGTTTTCTCGTCCCATGTTAAAAATTGTACCGAAAAATGACAAGTCCATTTGATGATATCATCTTCTGTGAGGGCCCCCGATTCAAAGCTCTCGATCAGGATGCGTTTGGTCTTCCAGTAACTCTTCAGTTGAACTGGTGTAGGAGAACTTGACTGAGTATAATCGCCATATCTGACCACATCGTCTCGTTCGAAGCTCCCTGCTGTATCGACAGGGATTTTGCCGCACGACCATTCCTCTCTAAAGGTGTATGACATTTTGCGCCTTATGTTTTCACGCGTAGCATCATCGTCGTCAAATCCCAATAAATTGGTGCCGCGAATTAGAGCCATTTCGTATTTCTCGTTCTGAATATCATCAGGGTAGCTTGGTTCGTCTGGCGAGAATTCGAAGCACCACCAGGTCGAGAATCTTTTCAGAAGCCGCCGCAAATCCTTCTCTTGGCTCAAAATGGCACTCACGAGGAGAAAGTCTGGATAGTAAAGCGCGACGACGTCCGGACTTTGAGTCATGTCTGCATGTCTTCTGCGGAGCTTCTCCAGGGTGGACGTTGCTGTAGACTCCCACCATCCGCCTCGGGTCAGGTAATCCCTCGTTTCCCTCTGGGCTTCCTTGCACATCTTGTTTTGTACCCGGTTGAAATACTGAATGACTTTTTGGAGCAGGTCTTGCATGCGACCTTTTTCTTCCTTGTTGCCTGCTGTATCGATGACTTTTTGGAAGTCTTCGATGTGTAACGTTAGGACCGCCTCGACGAGCTGTGGGCCTGCTGTGCTGCAAGCGGAGCGTGCTGCGTCCCTCTTGCCGCGGGCACCTCCTTTATCCTTCTTCTTGGCCATATTGGATACCTAGGGTAGCTAAGGCGAGGGACTCAAGGAAGCTGTGAGATAAAGAATGTCTTTTTCTATCGAATCGTCAGAGAGAACAGGGGGGTTGAAAGCTCTTATGCGGCAAGTGGGTAGCACGGTCAGATTGATGGAGAAGAACCTAGGAGCGATGGACCAAGAAGGGGGTAGATGCAGATGATTGAAGGGTAACCAGTACTCACATTTTTATTCTAAGCGATGGCGTTACTTTGCAGTGATGCTATTCCCAAAAGTCGATTAAAGAATGGTGTTGTGGATGGATGTTGAGATGAGGAAGCGTCTGGCTGTCGTAAGATGAATTCCTTGATACCAACTTGGCAGGTACATCCATATGAGAACAAGGCCGTTTACGCTCTCAATGTGACAGTCCATGGGCTTCATGTCGTCGCTCTTACCTGGGGACTCAAGCGATTCTTGTCTGGTTATTAGGAAGGTTATTAGGAAGGTGAGTTCGAGATCTTCCATGAGGGACTCCATGGGAGAGGTGGAAATAAGACTTCAGACGCAAGTCTCTATAACTTTGATAGGTAAGGCAAGGTAATCTATAAAATAATAATATTAGTAAAATTCTTAAAATATCATATAAACTATTAAGATTTTCACTATTAATTTATTATCTTTATGATGAGATTTACCTAAAACTAATCACTCTGGCACAAATCGTAGTTACAAGTGCTCTGCGGATATCAAGTTACCCAGCTTCTTTAACACTTCTTTTGGGCCATGGGATATCTTGATAGACTCATCTCAACACCCCATACCATGTTCTCCGGCGGTGATGCTTGTGTTATTTTCTCAAGCAGCTTCACTCGAAGTTTTACATATGGACCAAACCAAACAAGAAATGCATCATCGTGCTCGCTTCTTTATCTTGGACGAAACAGGTCTTGGGACTGGATTTCTGGTTTCGAGTTGACTTAGAGCGTTAGAGTCGGTTTCTTGTTGTTCGTTGTGGTCGTTTAGCACATTTGGATGAGGCAACACCTTCTTCACAAGGTATCTGTTCATCAATTGCGATCTGAATAGACAATCTGGAGCTCTTCTTAGTCCTCGAGGAGTTCGCTGTCCACTACAGGCATTTCTTTTGGTTTGTTTTTGGCCCTGTGTCACACCTACCATTGATCACTTCTGACTTGATACCGCATTTCACCATGGGACCTTAGCAAGCGAGAGTGATCCTGATGATTGTTGAAATTTTAAATCCCAAGAATTGCAAGTTGAAGCGCTCAGATAATAAGAATACGGGCATGAGTACGGAGTAATTGCGAGGCCATTCTTCAACATTAATATACGCCTTCTCCAAGAAGCAGCAAAGATGAGATCAATTAGCGAAGTTCTCATGGCTGATCATAGTTGGCGCCAAAGTCAACCGCTCGCTGATTCAGATAAAATACCAATGCGTTTATAAAGTCTTATAAGGTAGTAGTAAGAAATAAAAATTATATTAAATCTATAATATTTCCTGAGTATATTTCTATAAATTTCTTAATTTTCTATAACTTTTAAAATCTTACATTGGCCATTTTTGTGTCACCCCCAAGGCCTGCACGACTCCTAACGCCCACCAAAACCCACTGTAATCCGCTGAAGCACCGAGACATCGCATTTTCCATCAACACGTGTCAAACAACCGCGATATCTTCATCTTCAACCCCAGATTTCTCCCTCCCGCAGTCACTCATTTCTCCCCAACCGCCAAAATGTCTTCCTCTCCCAAAGAAAAAGAGAGCCCACCAGCGCCACCATCACCATCCCCCTCAATGATCAAAGGCGCATCCCTCCTAATAATCCTCCAACTCGCCTCCCGCCTCATAACATTCATCGCCAACCAACTCCTCCTGCGATATCTCACGGCACCCCTACTAGGTCTCTCAACTCAACTCGAAGTCTACTACCTCTCAGTTCTCTTTTTCGCTCGTGAAAGTCTCCGTGTAGCCATTCAGCGTCGTGACTCTGGATCGCAAGCTAAAGAGGAGAGTCAAGCTGTTGTGAATTTGGGGTATCTCGCTATTGGACTGGGAAGTTTCGTCAGTCTTGGCTTGGGGTGGATGTATCTTGCATATGCTAATGAAGTAATGCTTGCTACGCCGTATTTGGTTGAGTCATTGTATCTTTATGGTATTGCGGCTATGGTGGAGTTGTTGTCGGAACCGTGCTTTGTTCTTATGCAGACGAGGTTGCAGTTTGGTACACGAGCTGCTGCAGAGTCGATTGCGACATTCTTGCGCTGCATTACCGTGTTTGGATCTGCTGTTTGGGCATCTAAGCACAGTGATATCGGAGTTCTACCTTTCGCTCTTGGACAGATTATCTACGGTGTCTCACTACTACTCGTCTACTTGGTCTCAGGCTATCGACTCGCTTCAACAATCGGCTTCTCGCTTCTTCCCAAAACAATCACCTCAAAGGACAACCGTTTTTGGGCCTTCTTGTTTGATCGTTCAACAATAGGTCTTGCCGGAAGTATGATGGCTCAAAGCATGGTCAAGCACCTCCTCACACAAGGCGACACCTTTCTCATTTCGTTTCTCGCTTCCGCCAGCGTCCAAGGTGCATACGCTCTCGCAAACAACTACGGAAGTCTTCTCGCACGTCTTCTCTTCCAGCCTGTCGAAGAGAGCAGCCGAAGTTACTTCTCTCGCTTACTGTCATCTGTGACACCTGTCAAACAAGGTGGCAAGCCAGTCCAGGAAGTCACAGAAGCAAAGCAGAATCTCCAAACTCTGCTTCGTCTCTACATTCTCTTGTCTTCCATCATCATCAGTATCGGACCTTTTGCCGCTCCACCTCTTTTGGCTATTGTGGCAGGCAAGCAATGGGCTGGCTCAGGGGCTGGTGATGTCCTTGCAGCTTACTGCTTCTACATCCCTTTCCTTGGTCTCAACGGTCTCACAGAATCATTCGTCGCATCAGTCGCTACAGAAGCCGAAGTTCACATTCAGTCTGTTTGGATGGGCGCATTCTCTATCATATTCGCCGCTTCAGCCTTCCTCTTCATGAGAATCTATCCTCTCGGCGCTATCGGTCTTGTTCTAGCGAACATCATCAACATGGCATGCCGCATCATCTGGAGCGGAGCATTCACCAAACGTTTCTTTAAAAGACACGGCACAGACTTCAAGGTCAAATCAGTTATTCCAGAGAGCACACTAGGCGTCTCAATCGCTACAGCTATCCTCCTCAAGCAACTAAAAGTCGTAGACAACGCAGATCAACCGATCAAATCTCTCATCAAGATCGCTGGCTCGGCCATCCCATTATCGCTTCTAATGTACGTCTACCAAATCCCACAAACAAACTTTTTTGAAAACACATCTAATCATCGCAGCCTGGTCCTCGAGCGCCATTTTATCCTTGAGTGTCTAAACTCGGTCCGCGGTCGCAAAGCCGCCAAACAATAGTGCTCCCATAATAGTTGTAATCTTTAATCAAATGTGATCTTGGTCGACTTTGCGTTCATGTCGACATCCTTGAAGAAAGCGCCGTACATATCGTGAGTCTTCTTCTTGACGGTGGTTCCGAACTTGAGAAGATCTTCGGGTACGGGCTGGTTAGCACCCCTGAGAATGTTGACGAGCCTGAAGATGTAAGTAGGTATTCATTTGCGGGTGTTTGGTGTACTTACGAGCCGGAGTGCGACTTGTCCTCAACGGTGAAGAAAGTAATGGCCTCGCCGGTCTTGCCAGCACGGCCAGTTCGTCCAATACGGTGGACGTAATCCTCAATGGTCAAGGGGAACTAGAGAAATTAGCGAATGCTTGATGGTGATTTGTTGTGAACATACTGTAACGTTGATAACGAGCTTAACCTCGGGGATATCGAGACCACGAGCGGCGACATCAGTAGCAACGAGAACAGGAGTAGCTCCAGACTTGAAAGCCTCAAGACTCCTTGTTCGCTGCTCTTGTCGCAAATCACCGTGAATACCACCAACGCGAATACCCTTGCGGCTTAAGAAGTTCTCCACGCGTGTAGCCTCCTTCTTGTACAGACAGAAGACCAAGATACGGTCGTTCTTCTTATTACCCTGTTGGTGCTCCTTCAGGAGCTGAAGCAGGCGGAACTCCTTATCTCTGGGCTCAACAACCTCGACTCGCTGTGTAATCCTTGTGTTGGCTTGCAACTCAACGGCTCCACCAGCAGTTTCCTTACCGCCGGATCCAATGGTGATCTTGACGGGGCTGACCATAAAGGAAGAGGCGAGTGCCTGCACAGATTGAGGCCATGTGGCTGTGAACATGAGAGTCTGGCGCTTCTCGCGAGGAGGGCAAGCACCCAGAATCTGCTTAATATCCTCCTCGAAACCCTTGTCAAGCATACGATCAGCCTCATCAAGAACAGCGAAAGTAACTCGGCTAAGATCGACAGTTCCGTCAGACATGAAATCCTTGAGGCGACCGGGAGTAGCAACGATAATATCAGCGCCACGACGGAGAAGGTTTCGCTGGTCATCCTTCGAAGCACCACCATACAAACACACACACTTAAGCTTGTTCAACGCAGCCACGGAAGCCATCTGCTCGTAAGTCTGCATGGCAAGCTCTCGTGTCGGCGAAACCACAACAGCCTTAGTGCCCTTATGCTCGATAGCAGAGACAGCCTCAACACAGGGAAGTGCGAAGGCCATGGTCTTTCCGGATCCTGTCTCAGCGACACCAATGACATCGCGACCAGACAGGGTGAAGGGCCATGATGCGGATTGAATAGGTGTAGGGACCTTGTAGTTGGCGAATGGCGAGGGCCTCTTCTCGAGGAGGTTTGTGGCGGGAAGTTGGTGGAATTGCAGGACGGGGCGGAGAGTGACCTTTTTGGTCTTGGGGTCGGTAATGGTGATCTGGTTCTTGGAGAGGAATTCGTCAATTTCTGCTTGAGGAACGTTGGAGAGGCTCATGGTCTGGACATAAGCGCTATCGGAGGCCTCAACATCGGAAGAAGACTCAGAGACGACCTTGGGCTTTTTCTCCTTCTTAGACTTCTTCTCTTTGGGAGCTTCCTCAGCAGCTTCAGTAGTCTCAGCAAAATCCTCGGCCACAGCAGCCTTGGCCTTCTTCTCCTTCTTCTTTTCCTTCTTAGCCTTCTTACGCTCAGCGCGCTCGGCCTCAGAATCGCCAGCCTTATCAGCGGGAGCCTCCTCCTCCTCCTCGGTCTTGCGCTTCTTTTCCTTCTTCTTCTCCTTGCGCTCCTTCTTCTCCTTCTTCAAGCGAGCCTTCTCATCGAGGTCGGTGACCTTGGTCTTCTTGGAAGGTCGATCGACGACGGCATCCTCGCTATCAGCGAGGAGATGCTTTGTGGCAGCCATTGTATATGATTTTATGTATTATTCGACCGGGGAAAAGTTGTCCGAGTGGCGGTCGAGGGTATCGCAGAATGGCTGGGAACAAATTGCGACGTAAAAATGGGTGGGATGTTTTACAGAGCGAGCGCAAAAAATCTCTTATCGATAAGACAAAACCATTCGCCTTCAAGTTTTGACCCACTTTCCGCTGTCCCCGGGTAAAGGTACATACCCAACATCCATTATCGGAGGCCCTGAGAATAAACCATGGCTCCCAAGTCACTTTACATCAACTGCATTATGTGTTATTAACGCTTCATGTTGTCATATCGAGCTAGTAGCTCAACTCTCACAATGCTTGGTTCTTGTAGTCACCGAGATGGGTTCACAGTTCAAGCAGTCGGCGACACGTGTGTCCTGCTGTGTCGTGTCTTTTCAAAGCTTCAGGTTTAAACGACATACAACAGTTTTCAAGCTCTCATATGCGTAACGATCGTGTATGCTTCCTTGTAAGCCGGTACCCGAATGGCACAGGTGTCATACCTGCAGAACTGTCACAAGGCCTTTCAAGATGCAAGTTGCCGTTCGGTTCTGTCAAGTTGGGGATGGAGTTACCTTGATGCCTCACTTGCCGGGCGATGCAACAGACTAGTGATTGGGCCATTGTTGGTTTGCAATCGATCGCTTTGGTCTATAAGGCGTTCTGCGTTGGTATATTTAATCTTGGGATGGTCATCAAGCCTTGCTTGTCCTCCTCTTTGCCAAAAGCTTCATAGTCTCTGTTGGACTACTTCATGATCGCCTCGCCCGCCGGTTGTGGAATCTTGACTAGCACGTCTATCTCTCTCTCTTAATGGCCATGTCAGAGTCTCAGGTCGGCTTTGAAACAGGAAGATGGCATACAAGTGTACGCCAGACCCCAGCCACCATGAGGGATGAGCTGTGTTCCCAATGTTCCGCATTTCTCTCTTCAGTGACTCATGAAATTCAACATCATGGATACGAGAAGTGAGCCGCTTTGTTCTCTCGCGGGTCGCCCCGATATCTACGGCGTCGGTATTCGAGCCGCCTTTTACGCGCAATGGCTCGGTAGCCTTCTGATGGAGTACCTCTCCGAAGAGAACCTCGCAGATTTACGTTTCATCAGCATCTTTTCTTCGGGAGCCGCATCTATATGCCTCGTTATTGGAGTAGCGTACAACTCACTTCAGCCACTTGACATTTACTTCTTGCTCCTTCTCGCCATGGGATTCTTCCTCTTTCTGATGCCATTGTACGTCTGGCGTATCCTCACAAGATGTCGTGCTCACCAGGACCCCTTTCAACTCTCAAAGGAGCAGCACGGACCTTTCTACCACCTTGTGACTCTTACGATACTCACAACTAATGTATCGATGGGAACATGGTACTTTACATACTTCTTACCGCACCTCAATCGAGATTGTCGCGATTTAATCTTTCTGTTTGGGAAATTGAACCTAGAGAGTAAGAGGTATATCACTGCTGGCTCAGTATTCAATATCGGAGTTCTTGTCAGTATTGGTGGCTTTATCTTTCTGAACACCTGCTGTATCCCAGTCATCAAAGCAAGCTCCCGGCATAGAAGAACGAGGTGAGAACATTCTAGGTTCCTTAATTGCTCGGCTAAAGCATCCAGGGCGAGAAATATCTGGCGTCTTAGAAGACTTCGCCTGGTATCCGGATTCATAATCTTCACACTCCTGGTCCTATCTATAGAGCTTCCCATTCGGTGGAATAACCTCCAAGGCGTATTCAACTTTGCTACGGTCGCGCAATTACTGCCCCTCATGCTTACAATTGGGATGTTCCTACGATGCTGGGCGAGGCATGCCAGTGGTGCCCATGATACAACAGAAAAACGAAGGAAACGCAGACCTCCTTCGACTCGATCATCGTCATCAACAACAACAACTTCTACAGCGTCGAGTGGTCATTCTTCCCGCGTAATACACTACTATTATCCTTATCCCGTTTACTACTACGATGAGGACGATCAATATTACTGTGACTACGATGACTACTATAATTATTGGAATCATTATAATGACTATTATAATTACTACAACTACTACAACTCTTCAGATACATCAGAGGAAGATCATCAGCCTATTCAGTGGCCAGAAGGGGTTCATTTCTCACGTTGGTAGTTCGTCGATATCTTAAATATACTTCTCATCATTGCTCGTACATCAAGGTGAAGCTCGGTGAACTCGGTGAACCCCACCGCACAGACCTTTGGACCCCTTCCACCCCGCAACCGCAAGTAAACAAAACCACCAATTCCCAAACTCAACTTGTCACAACCGTCGTCAGATACCTTCCCTTGCCGATTGATAATCTCTATTAGCGCAAAAATGTCGTCAAAAGAAGCTTCCAAAAGTAAGGACAAGGATAAATCCAAGGTCCACAAACTCTCCCTCAAGGGAAGCGCTCGTCTTGTCGCTGAATTCGTACGTCGGAAAGCTGATTTCCTACTTGGGCGAGGTTGCTAACCGTTGGGTTTACAGTTTCAATACTCTATTCACAGCATTCTGTACGGCAACCTACCTGTTATCGATCGGCGGCATTTGTTAACGATATTGTAGCTTCCAACGAGGTGTCTACCCTGCCGAAGACTTTACAGTGTACGTTCTTTGCGATCGATTCGTATAACCATCAACTGACAACCTCCAGTGTCAAGAAATATGGCCTGAACATGCTGGGTAAGCCCATACTCCTTTTCTTCACGACAACCTGCGATCTATGCGACTAACCACATCCAGTCTCGGCCGATGACCAAGTAAAAGCCTACATCAAAAAGATTATGTCCCAACTAGACAAATGGATGGTCGGCGGCAAGATCTCCAAGCTCGTCATCGTCATTACAGATAAAGACACAGGCGAGCACGTCGAGCGCTGGCAATTCGACGTACGTCTCCCCTTTTCCCCATCACCCTCCCAACCACTAACAAAAACAGGTCCAAATTTTCCAACCAGTCAAGAAATCAAAGTCCTCCAAATCCTCCTCCAAAGACCAAGAAAACGCCGCTCCCGCTGGTTCCGCGCCCGGAGCCCCCGAAAAGACAGAAGCTGAAATCCAAGCTGAAATCGCAGCTATTTTTCGCCAGATCACTGCATCCGTTACTTTCCTTCCACAACTTAGCGGCGATTGCACATTTAACGTTCTCGTTTACGCTGATGCGGATAGTGAGGTTCCTGTTGAATGGGGCGATTCGGATGCGAAGGAGATTGAGAATGGAGAAAAAGTGCAGCTGAGAGGGTTTAGCACGACGAATCACCGTGTTGATACTTTGGTCAGCTATCGGTTTACCGATTAGGCTGGACAAGAGTGAGTGTAGGATTGAGAATAAGAGAGGGATGAGTTGTTTTGGTGGATTTCGGCATAACTCAGGAATGATTTATCTTGAGAGGCGTTACAAGGCGCCTTGGGGACTTTGTTTGTCCATATTCAATATTCAACGACCATGAAAGGATTTGTACGATACGTATCAGGATATCTTGTTATCTAATTTTCGCACACTTGTTGTCCCAGTCACCTCTACATGACGTGTATCATCTGCGTTCTAATGCCCAGATACCAAATCATGGCAGCGCGAACTAACGCTACCCTCGTCTCTTCAACCTCACGCCATTCACCGTCTGATGCAACCAGCCTATCTTCAAAACTAACTACGCCTCACCCAGTACTATACAGTCGATTTCCTCGACTAGACTCGTTTGAAAAAGTACACGTAAGCAAACTTGCGCATCTCATCAACATCATGGGCTTCAACGACCTTCTCATCGTTGAAGAGTACCCAAGTAGGAACATTAGCATCTCCCAAGGGCTTGCGGATAAAGGCAACGTAATGTCTGAAACTAGTTAGCATGTCTGCACATGTCCCTGTACGGGGGAATCCTTACCCAGCATGGATACTTGTGCCCTTGTGGCACACGATTGATCGGAGTTGGAAAGTGGCGGGTAGATCAGCACTTCCAGCGGGCTCCTTAGGGGCAGATGCTGCCCCTTCGGCGGGAGCATCATCATCGAATGTTCCCTGATCATCAGGATGGCTGAAGAGCCACTCGACGGCCCGCTCAACATCACCACCAGTCTCTTTCAGAGCCTTCTTGGCTTGAGGGGCACCGAAACCCATAGCTCCGAGCATCTCGATTTTCTCAGGGTCGGCAGTGTTACTTCCGCCACTTTGAGCACCCAGATCAAGAGGGGCGTCGATGTCGGGATCTTCCATGTGCCCGAACAACCATTCCATCGCGGCATTGGCATCAGAGTTACCAGTAGCATGAAGAGCACGCTCGCAACGGTTGCGGGGGAAACCCATGGCTTCAAGTTGAGCGAGGGCAGCAGCATCGGGTTCGAAGGCAGGAGCCTTGGCTTCGGGCTCATCTGGCAGCTGTTCCTCACCGGGTTGCAGTCCCTTTGAAAGATATTCGTCCAAGTTAAAGGGCTCGTCGGGTACGAGGACAGGAACATCGACCTTGATAGGAACCCAGTTGACAACAGTCATCTTTCGTGCGTTGACAACCAGTGTGTCGGGGAATGTCTTGAACAGCGATCTCTTGGTGAATCCATCCTTGCTTCCACAGGCAGAACAAGTCAGCTCAACCTTCTCTGCCCCTGTGAAATTATCTAGACACTCCTTGAGCGTCACGGGCTTGTAGGCGTCTGGACCATCCGAGCCCTCCTCACGAGGAATCTTTTCTAGGGGAACATCGATGAAAATGTTGTCCTGCTCGTTCTCGCTGTACCGCACCTTGTGACATCCCAAACATTGGAGCCTTTGCTCGAGAACAAAACGGAATGGCTGTGTAGGGTCCTTTCCATCGGGGTGCGGAGATCGAGTAATAAGCTTGAACAGATGCTGGAGGAATTCGAGAGCGTCCTGCTGTCGCATTGTAGAGAACTCTTCATGTCCCCGACCGATTAGGTGCTTGAGCATAGCTGGCGCAAGACCCTTCTGGTGTGTGATTCCCTCTCCAGAGACATCGGCGTCAGGTTTAGAGTATCGTCCAGACAAAAGTCCGTCGGCTGTCTTTCGGAGCTGAGTCTCGATATCAGCAGCTGGTTCCGGAACGATGGGCAGGTCGTCGTTGGGTCGGAAATATCTCTCCTGGAACGAAGGCATGTCAAACAGACATTGAATGATACTGGCAAGGTAGCAGCTGTTTCCGAGGTTCTTCAGACCAGTAAGACCAGGACCAAACAGGGGCTTGAGCTCCTTTCCGTCTTCTGTCGTCATGCTAAAGTCCCACTTGAGATTCTGTTCGATTTGCATCTCAGTCAAGCTCTTTTCTGTCTTTTGGCGCTCTGCCAACACAATACCCCAGTGGTTCAAGTGCTCTCCTAGGTTGTCGTCGACTCGTTCATCGTCACACTTGTAGCAGTAGACATCTGCGGTACCCTCAGGTGTAATGGATCCAAGCTTAACAGCGACACCATGGCCGGACTCGTTGGCATGGGCGAAAGCATGCGAGTTTCCGTCAACGCCACCCATCTGTTTACGGCCACATCCTAGATTGCCGCACTCAATACACAGCCAAAGGTTCTCTGCGAGGTCGCAAGCGTAGCAATGGCTCAGGTCGTTTTGCTCGATCTTTTTAGCAGGCGCTTGTTGTAGCATCAAGATATGCTCGCAGCTTGTCAGTTCCTGTTCCCACGCCTTGACTTCTTCCTTTCGCGAGAATGTGTTGGCCTTGAGAATACCGTCGACCATGGGTGCGAGCTTAGGGTGTGTTCGGTCGAGTTCAGTATTGCAGTCGAGGCACTTGACAGCCAGCGCTGTATCATATCTATCCTCTTCGGTTTCGGCGGCGATGGCTAACTTGGACATTTTGGCAGGCGGTTCGTCCCGTTCAACAATCTTTCTTGTACGGCGGATGTTCAGGGCGAGGGGATGCTGGGTCAGCGCATAGTGAAGTTTATTATGGTTACGGTCGCCAGCGCAGCCTCCGTTGAAGCATTGAAGACAGACATCGAGTCCAGCAGGATCATCCTGTTCAACTTGGTCAGCAAGCTAAGCTCCAAGCATTTCAAGACTTGGCGGCCCAGCAAGCGGGAGTCTTACGATGGAGTCGAAACATTGAGTGCAGTCTTCACGATAGACAGACTGAGAAGGGTTGGGAGGCGTCAGCCCTACAACATAGTCAGTCTACAAATTGCTACTGAGATCGACCTCGAGCTTGTCGCAACCATCATGACCGGTGGGTAGATCAAACGGCGGGGTCGATTTTAGAGGTTCACGTACCGATCAAGTCGAGATGCGGGCAAGCCATGATAGGCAATTTTTGTCCCTTTTTTCACCTTTTGCGAGTAAGGGTTCGATCGGTACAAGAAAAAGAGAAAATTCCGAGTGATATGTAAAAGGTTGGTGTGGAATCAAGCTCAAGGTAAAATCACACTCTGGAGATGGAAGCTTCAGGTGCTTTAGTGATAGGCGGCACACGTCACTGGAGCTGAGGTTGCCTGGGGAAGGCGGCGGGGCATTCAACGAGCCACTCATCGGGTGGCGCTGTGGCGTTGCTCTTTGATGATTCCATACAAGACTCGGTCCAAGATTTGTGATGATTCCATATGAATAAATTATTATTTTTAGGTGTTAGACGAATCAGTCTTCTTTGTGACCTCTTTTGTCTTGAGAAAACCGCTGTTGACTGGTCAGAAGTCCGTATTCGGTGAAAGACTTACGACCTATTCTAATTGTCCAATCCTAGTTTGGAACGATGTTGTACCTCCTGAGCCTTTATCCAAAAAGAAAAATGACTTAGGTTACACATCATGGATATTCTCGAGGTAGTTTTAGCCTTAGAACAAAATATTGAATGTTTCCTTCCACATGGGTATCTTTTGAAGTATTGATATGGTGCCACAGCGACTGACCTACCCGGGAGCCACTCAGTAAGAAGCAGTGAGTTCGTCAAGAAGGGAGCACAGTATCATTCTTTAGGCATTCCTTTTATACACATTGATTTGTCAAACTTCATTCTACAAAGCGCCATGCAAGTACTCATTTCTGACTTACTTGAAGGAGCAAAGCTTACCGATTGTGTTCAGTAAATACAGGTATTCCCACCTGCCAATCCTTTCTCTGATTGCAAAAGCGGACACCAGCAGAATTGGCTTTTGGCAAGATGTTCGATCGCAACTTTGCATTTATAGAAGCACCAAGCATGACCTCTCACATTCATAGCTGTCCTAATTGGCGTCCGAAAACGTTTCATTATTTAAGATGCGATACTGTCAGCTCCTGCATCTATCACACCGATTGTAGCGATTCGATGTCCTGTTCCGAGAGTGGAAATTGCCAGCAGCCATGGAGCACATAGCCCGCCCACTTGTACAGAGGCGCTGCCATGAACTCGTCCATCTCCTTAGCAGCTAGCTGCATCGCTTTAGCAAGACTCACCAAGCGGCTGCCGCCGGCTTTCAATGTATCATCGTTGGTTCCAGGTCGGTTTTTACGCTTTTTGGGGGCGCTCTGTTTAAGGAATGAGTCGAAAAACGCCTCCTCAAACCTCACCCCGTGCGTGTCGCTGATACTCCACAGCGTTGATATAGTCGAGCTGGCCCCGGAACACATCAGTGCCGGAACAAGCCCCAAGACCTCATCCCCAAGCCGCACATCCATAACACCTCCTTGGCACGCTATCATGTTGACGTGTGTGCCCGGTGAGACTTGGATGTCGAAGAATTCCCGAGCCGTGACACTCTCGACCGGGCGCTGTCCCTCAGGCGGCGCACACAGCATGGGGAACTCGATCTCGTGATCCAGGGGGTCTTTCGATTTCCAGTTACAGTGAGTGTGCAAATGAAGCAGACGTGACTGGCCAGCCACGCCGAGGAAGCTCTCTTTGGATGCAGTCCGGTCGATCATCGGATCTGTGCCGAAGCGACGAGCCAAAGCCTGGATGCTGCTACGTCCTGCCTTGTGGTATTCAGACTCGGACTCTGCGATGCCTGATATGAATCGGGCGTTGACAAGCGCCGGCGAAGGACGGACTAGCTCTGTGGCCGCGAAGCAGGAACGTAGCAGCGACTGGCTGTGTGTATAAACGACGGGATTCCGGTGGATCAGAGCCGAATACCTCCCGACCGGCAGCGCATGGAGCGGGAGCCGGTGGAGATAGGAGGACGGACACAGCACAACGAGCTCCTTGGGTTTGACGTGGCGGGCAAGCGGCGCCACGAGGCCACCTAGCACCGTGTCGAATGCTTCGCGTGCCTCTGGTTTGTTGAGATTCTCCTCTGGCATGACTTTGAAATCATCAGGGGTGAGATATATTTTCTGCCAGGTAATCACGTCTTCTATTTTCGTGGTCAACATATCCATGGTTGGTTTCGATTGACCCCTGACTGTGAACAACAACAATCTGTCCGCGTCGCCGGTGGAATACGGAGGGAGATGGAACCAGTCGACCAGAACAATGCGTGTACCACTCTGGGTTTCGATGCTGTCAACATCGGACAAGTCAAATGGCTGGGCCTCTTTCAAGTCGAGTAGTTGCCGCATGAGGTCGTGCTTCTCCCTCATGGCTCGCCGATGCGTGTCCAACTGCTGACGCAGATTGAACTTGGCCATCCCATCCGCTTCCTTGATACGCTTCTCCATCGCCAACATCTCCTCATAACCCCGGGAAGCATCAGGACACGCCTTGATCTTACTCACAAGCTCAGGCGGATCAAAGATGCGCACCCCGATCGTCCGCGCCAGTGAGCGCGCTTTGTACTTTTGCACCCATCTCCACACCTCCGTGATCGTCTCATCGGACGGCTGGCCCGGAGCTGCCAGGAGTAATTCGATAGCTGTGTGAACCGTACGCGCGCTGCCATAGAATGCAGTGATGCTCTGCCGGTGGATAATGCCTTCTAGGCCTGAGCTTGCTGAGGCGTGTAGCTCGCTCTGCGAAAATATCTCGTCTGCCTCTTTGGCTTGATTCATTCCCCTGGCGCGGAGCTCGCTGATTTCCGCCACGGAATCCTTCGAGAGAGAAACATCACCATCATCTGTCTCCTTTGACCCATCGTTTGCTGTTCCGTCCTCCGGGTTTTTGGCGCTCGCTGCTTGCCGCGCCAGCTGCCTCAGTCGTATGATCTTGAGCATGCAGATTTGCGCTCCAGATCGTTGGTAAAGAGCCACCCGGCCCAGCTCTTTATTTCGACGATACTCTTCCAGAGCGCGGTTGTTGTATATTTCGGCATTTGACAATCGTTCTCCCGAGTCAGCGCTGGTAAGATCTGCCAAGTCTTCGAGAGGCGCCATGTACGTGAGTGCTATTTCCCCCAGCCAAGTGCCTTTTCTGTCGGGGAAGATGCCCCGTATGGCCAGTGGGAGTCTTTCTTCGAGCTCTAGGAGGCGAAGAAGCTCGGAGATGCGTAGATCCCAGAGCTTATGGGTAGAAAAGTGCATCTGCCTCCCGTAGCGAAGCATGACCAAACAGAACAACCGACGGTTTCTTTGGTGCTCTGGGGGGTTGTCGAGCCATGCACAGAGGCGACTGTACAACTTTTCTGCTGATTCATTGATCTCAACGGCTTCGGTGAAAACTATAGCTTTCA
Source organism: Fusarium algeriense (assembly GCA_002982035.1). Lineage (NCBI taxonomy): Eukaryota > Fungi > Ascomycota > Sordariomycetes > Hypocreales > Nectriaceae > Fusarium > Fusarium algeriense. The sequence continues at coordinate 70,621 of PVPY01000324.1, read as the reverse complement.
ATTCAGCATCTGTCATGCCCCTGAAGTCTTCAAGGGTAGAGTTCCCAGCAGCGATGTCTTCCAGCAGCCACTTCAGTACCAGCTGAACGGCCATGTCCTTTATCTTCTCCTGGTCTCCAACGGCATTGCTCCAGCCCCAGTAGAATGTCTCTTCCCCATCCTCGTCCCGCAACTGATGCTGAGAATCTGACTGTACCGAGGCAGTTGTGCTCTTTGTCGTTGGAGTGGGTTGCCCCTTTCTCATAGGCCTCCACTTCCCGGGCGGCGGCACGGATGCTTCCAATCGACTTGCTTCCTCGTCCACCTCTTGGGCCTCTTGCAGTCGACGAAGGCTTCGCAGGAGTGATGCCTTGCTCCGACAAAGCAAAGCCCGCACCGCTGGGGCATCGAAATGACGGTATTTCACAAAGAAGGCGTCGACCCATTCGAGAGCCCTCTGACGGTCAACGAGGGTTGAGAGCGTAAATGTGATGAGGCTGACATGGTGGTGCACCAAATCGCAAATATCCTCCGACACCATCTGGTCATACGTCTCGAGGCGCCTCTGCACGTCGAAATATGTGGTCTTGAAACATTCCATCGCCGTGGCCTTGTAGTATGCCATGGCCAGGTCGGCAGCCACCGATAAGCAAAGGCCAGTCTTTGTGCCGTCGATAGCCTCCATGCGAGTGGCCAGCTCCTCCGTGCGCTCTAATCTGTCGATAGGGTCGTTGATGCATGACAACCTCTCGTACTGCATTGCCTGCATGTGCGGTGTTGCTTCCTTGTTTTGAATGCCGAAGTCATCGCAGAACCTCTGGAAAGCCGCTTCAGACCTGCCGAATTCCTCGACGGCGCTGGAAGGGGCTTGTAGCTCGATGTGAGTGGTGGCCAACTGAAGGCGAACCGTCGCTTCGATGAAGTCCCGGCCGCGACTTGGAGGGATACCCGATACGGCCTCGAGAAACTCCTCTACCACAGCGCCGCGCTCCTCAGGTGACGTGCGATTCAGCTCCACGCGCAACAAAGCATTGGCTTCTTTGAACATGCCGCGCTGCGTGAGAGAGCGTCGAAGTAGTTGCAGCCCACCCCAGGGTACCTTTGCGCCGGAGGCGTCTGTGATATCATGTACAGGTATATGCTCTACTTCCGAATTCTTGTATCCCGAATAGAGCCTGGTGAACAGACTCGCGATGACATGTCGGCGAATGCAGCCTGCCTGAGCACGTTGTTAGAACGGTCGTTACAACACTCTTGGGGGACAACTGCCTCACCTGGATGTCGGTGTAATCTGCTACAGGTACTTCAGCAAGCCAATGTTGTGTCCTTTCAATCTCTCGAGCTGACGAAGTTACATCGCCTCGATGCCTCGTCCCGAGCATGGCCCATGTCAAAGCCATGAGTCGATGTTCAGGTGCGTCGAGGTCCTTATCGGCTTCATGCAGTTGTGCAAGCCCCGAGTCTAGGATTTTCCATGCCCGGCCCCATTTGCCCGCCTCAAGCTCGAGGTCGGCGTGTTCAATGGCGACAACTGGAACTATTGCAAAAGATTTGAGCTCGTTGTCATATATAGCTCTGGCTTCTTCCGCACGTCCTGATATCTTGAGCCAGATGGCGCGCTCGAGCTGTTTAATGGCCTCTGGGGGCAATGAGCTGTACAGAGACGTATGTATCCCCCAGTAATGAGGAGATATCGATATCTCACTTAGTCGTTTTATTGCTGTAATCATTTTAATGTTCTTAACTTGAATTTTACTTGCTGGAATACTGGCAAGATAACCTAGCCTGGTTATAGACAAGTGAGGACAGCCTCCAGACCTGATAGGGTGAATATGAGACTTTGATTGGAAATGTTGTATCTTTACTTCAACAAGGTTGCATCGATCCTATTATACTATCCCCCATCTCTTAACGTCTCCCGCTCTATTTTACTCTTTGGCGCCAGTCTTGTGTGATGGGCACATTTTTTTAGCTGGATTGTCGGCTCGTTTCAGCTCCTCGGAGTTCGTGAGATGAGGAGAAGTCACGATGGTGTTATTGGTCCGCACTACCCGGTAGTGCCCGCTGTGCCGCAAGCGATAAAGGCAACAATGTATGTGTCTGGCAAATATTGTATCTCGTGACGCTTTAAACCCAGAAGATGCGTTTCAGCCGCTGTTACGCGCCGGTGGCTGAAACGAAAGTTCCGTTGCGAGGCTAATAAGTGAGAGTGCCTGTATATCTTGGTGTATGCGTGTTTTTTCTCATATCAAAAGCCACGGCGCATGATCTACGAACACCGTTCGATTTAGTCCAAACCTTCAAAAAGTTTGATACTACCTACGCATGAGAAGTACCTCTCAAACCCGAGCATAATGAGTGAGTTGCCTGAAGATTCGAAACCGCTTATGCCGTCGTCGATATTCGATAGCGACGGTGAGGAAACCGACCTCCTGTCCCCGGTCCTTCTGCCATTGACAGTGTCAGTCGATGAGGATGGAGGACAACTCTCTGCACCAAAGACAAACAACCAGGCTCAGCTCTCTATACCACGAGAGATTATATCTGCTGGGAAAGCATCCAGCCTACTGCAAGCCCAACTCCTGAGGCCCGTTTTCGCAGGCACCTACTTCGATGAGCCAGCATACCTAGTACGGCTACAATTGCAGCTGTCCATGTCGGGGGGTAATCGAAGCTGGCTCAATCGTATCCAAACGGCTGATATCCACATTCTTGTAGAAGATGCACCAAGGAATGAGAAACCGGGTGCGCCAGGTGATGCTGAAGATAGCAGCGATGATGATGATGAGGACGATGACGAAGATGACGAAGATGACGAGGAGGAGCTTCCTCACCCGGCGATCGTCAAGGCATTCCCTGGTCCCAGTGGCTGGGAGGGTACACCACGGTCGGCTGAGGTGACAACCAACCACGTAATTGGCATGCAAGTAGGCTACGATGCCATCTCCATGTCTTACAACATCGGCGAGTCTCGTACGAGGACGGAAACACGAGCCGTCAAGGTAAAAGTGGCACACAAGGGTCCGGGACATAACATACTGCATGTGCGAGTCGAGGAGAACGCCGTGGACAAGGCTGGAGTGCCGGACTACCTAGTAGTGCCCTTCATCATCACCCACCGGTCTCGCCGCTTCAGCATGCGTGTAGCCATCCACGCTCGCTACGGCTTCTGGCGCGGCAAGCTGGCTGATTCGGTGCCCATCCTCGGCCGCGCTGATGAGCCTTTGTACTTTGATCCGTTGGTTATGCGTCGTGTTATGGAAAAGGGCCGCAGGGGCGTCAATGGAGAGAAGGTGGTTGAGTGGCGCGGTGAGCTGGATGAAACCAAGCTACAGGAGTACTCGTCGCTGGGTGATGAGAACGGCGCCCAGGTCTGAGGTAGTGAATGAGTAGCGCACCTCAACACGCGTGTTTGGGGACGAAGGCGACGACTCCAGACCTGAGAGATGGCCAAAGGATGATAAATAGAAGCTAATAATGATGAAACATTATTTTATACCCGTAAGAACGCCTTGAGAAAGGCCCATGGTGATCCTGCTGATTGTGATTGTAAGATTGGCTTAGGCTCACGGTCTTGCCTTGGTCGGCACGTGGCGATGCTTCAAATCTCAAAGCTCACTCCTCGAATCATTCGAGACTATACTCTCGGTTTCGATGATCAATTTGTGGATTGGGAGTGGCAGGTGAAGGATTTCTTATTCGTGAATCCATTCCATTTGATGCTCCGCGTTACGAAACGCAGCCGGGATGTGGTGAAAAAGCAATCACAGCGTGGTGGCAATCACATGGAATCTTTCAAAACATCTTGCAGAGTTTGTTATGCGGTCGTTCTATGTTGGAGACCTGAAAGTGCATCGGGGATGTGGTTGGTGGCCTCGGCAGGAACGCCTAACAGAGAGCCCCATGTTGGCTTGGGATGTTCAGAATTGGGTGCCTTGCCATTTAACTCCCATGGCTTCTTTCCAGCCGAGATTCTTCTGTTGTCTCTTTCCTCGACGACTGGCTGTGCATGCAGAGAAGCCCAGTAAGCCTTACCGCCCAATAACGAGGTGCAGCTGAGAGCCTGATCAGGCTGTGCAAAATGAATATTTAACCATCGGCGGACGAGATTTGTCTTTTCAACTATTTCTCAAGCCCATCACAAGGATACTCACCGAGCCTTTCACCAAATGGCAGAGCTTCTCGGCATCGTCGCCGGAGGGGCTGGACTTGCCTCTTTGGCACTTCAGTTGGTCGATGGCGGCCAGAAACTGCGGCATCGCTACAAGAACGTCAAAGGCTTCGGAAGTAATATCTTATGGTTGAGCGAGGATATCGAGATCATTGGCAAACAGCTCATCCAACTCGAAACCAGCGCGGACGATATCATGCAAGAACAGCTCGGTCCGATCATGATGGAGCGGTGCCGAGACCGATCTATGAGAGTAGCAGCTCGTTTGGAAGGCTTGTCAACAGATGTTCCAGTCAATCTATCAAGAAGACATATTATACGGGCTACGTTTCGGTCGGGTCAATGGAAAGGCGAATTTGATGAGCTGTAAAATCTTATCACTGGCCTCAAGCAGGATATATCACAGTACACCATCTCTTCCACTGCTCATCAATGGACAGCAAGTTTAACCACCAAGCTACAGACTATATATCATTCAGCAACACTTATACATCCGAAAGAGCCGTAACCCCTTGGCTATCGAGAGTAGTGTACCTTCGACGAACTCGATTGCAATTCCGTCAACGAAAATTACTTCACATGACGAAGCTTCAGGAAATTTTACTTCGTATCAACCTGAAACCATCCAATGTTCTTCATGTAGTTGTGGTTGCTCATGTCATAAGAAACGCACAATAAGTGGCATGTTCTGGAGCCTGCAATACTCCCCACTGGCCGAGATATTCAAATCTTGCGATAATCCAACATGTTCCGCACGGCGTTATCGTTTTGACCTTCGTGTGGCTTTGTATCGCTACGGAATTCCATTGAAAACAACTCTTGGAATTGATCTGATTGCGGAGCCAGGGCGATACTCTCTTCAGCCATGTCTGCAGATTGAGACTGTCGTTGGCCTTGATGCACCTGGATTCGTGATTCTGGAACAACTTACATTTGAAGAAATAGGCTGGGAGACAGCAGAGACTATGTTCAAAGATCTCTATAAAACTTGCCCTGGGTTTGTCAATCAAGTCGACCCATTAGGTCGTGGCTATCTTGAGGATGGTCTCTCCATACACGACTTTGAAGTATTGCAAACGTAAGCTGTAGGTAGCCGCTTGTGGCTTCGCATCCTGCTATATCCGTAATGAGATCATCCCCGACTTTTTGATGGATATGATTCAGCTTTTTGTTTTATCGTTCCATACTAAGGAAACCTCCCATAGCCTTGGGTTAGTCTTGCACAACTTCACTACCATTCAGATACACAATCATTAACATTCAGAAGCCTTTTGAAACAGTTGTCTTATTTTATGAACCATTCAGATCATGGGGAAACGTTTGCTTGTCTTCCCACGTTAGGATGTGACTTCGCAAACGTTATGACCACTTTCGATATGTGGTCAAGGCCCTTCATTCTTGTAAACGACTATTTCAACTTGCCTTTCATGAAATTTTGCCTTGTGATGAATCCAGGTAAGCCTCCCAAACACTCCTGGGTCATCTAAAAAGAATGCCTTTCAAGATTTTGGAGATAGCCCTTCACTTCACACCTCAACACTATTCGATTCAGATGAAGATTTCAGACTTTGTCTTGAGAGGACGTCGCAACCTTTTGAAAAGCTTGTGAATTTCTTGGGTCAATCTACACTTCATATAGCGGTTTCTCAGACTGCGCGTCTGGCTCAAATCCTGGCTGCTGGCCATCCAGTTGATTTGTACGATAAGACAGGCATGACTCCAGTGATGTACGCTGCCGCGATGGACTTTCCAGCGGCTGTTATGATGCTCATAGAGCACGGTGCTAGCCTTTTTAGCTCTAAAAGATGCGGCTACTCTGTTCTTCAGTGCGTCGTTGACTGGAGTGGTTGGAACTTGGCATGGCAGATCATTGACTTTGCAGCAGCATCATACCCTGATTCTATCCCCGAGCTAATCAGGGAACTGCTCGCCTGGTATTACATCCCTAGGGCAAAAGGTGGCTTCACCACACATGAGGCGGTTGGTCAAGACGGTTGTGTCAACTTTTGGTCTCGGGTCATCTCCAAACTTGGTAGCCCTAACTTCTCCTTTCCCGATGGCAAGACCTTGATGCACATGGTCTGGGATTCCAGATCGGCGAAGGCGTTGATCGAATTAGGTTTCACAAAATTCGAGCAAAATACTGGGGATTTACTTAAGCGCTTTGCTTCGTTGCATGATCTGTCGTTGTTCCAGTTTGCTGTTGCGAATGGTGGCGATGTGCATGTAGACAATAGCTGGGATTGGGATGTTCTTGACGTGCTGCTACATGATCTTGCAAGATGCAACTGGAAATATGCCCCGACGGTCTTGGAAATCCTACAATTCCTCCTTGATGGAGGAGTCCGAGTCTCAGCTCGAGGTTGCTGCGTGTGCAATCATTCGGCTGGCGGGTGCATGCCGGGTTCGAACTGGATTCTCTGGACATCGCATCTCTGGCCATTTGCTTCGCTCGAGCTATTAGAGCGACGGGGAATGATTGAAGAAGCCAAGGAAGTCTCCCTGGCCTATCTTTGGCAACTGTATTTTGATCAAGCTGGTCTGCATCCCACATGTGGCACATTGTGTAACTCTACCTTGGCCTCTGATATTGATAACAATCGATTTTGGGATATTTCCGAGCAAATCAGCATTGATGAACTCGACCGAGAGATTCGAGACCTGGCTGCAAAAACATACCCGGAGTTGAAGATGGAGGTCATGGTCCATATTCGACGCAGCTGGAGGAAGAAATACGCAAAAGAGTGGCCTGAGCCCAGGCTTGCACCTTCCTCTAGGCAGTGTATCCGAAACAACATGACACAATCTTTGAATGACTTGTTGGGGGTAATTCGAGTAAGTATCTTGCGGAGTTGAAACTTTCCAAACTCATGCATTCTGACACAACACTAGAACTTCAAACATCCGAAGATTCTAGAACCATTTTTAAGTTCTTGGGATTGCATAGTTGAGAAGAAACTGGACTCTGACCCTTGGGCCGTGAGATTTGATCTTGAACTAGCCATGGTGGAGTTTGGGGTTGGTCTCTATCGGTACGGAGGTGATCAATTCGGGAGCTGGATTCCACTACTGACCCAGCTCACTGACGTTCTACTCGCCGAAGAGCTAGGAATGTTGGAACCTTGATCCTCTAAATCGATTGTTGAGAGAATGACATGAACAAAGGTGATTTTTTTTTTTTTTTAAATGAACAGAACGTATTATTTAAGTTCGGATGTTGGTTCATTCGCATTGATTTATCTACAAGGCTTGTCAGAAAGTTCAATCTTCTCGTGGCATCTATTGTTGTAAGCTTATAAGAGACCATCCGGTTCGTGAGGAATACGGCTCTCTATAATTGCTATAGGCACATGTTTGGGGCATCACTCCTTTTGAAATTAAGAGACATGGAGAGACTGACAGTCATCACCATGTAATTGTATAGATTCTGTGGTAGTTCAATGAATTATGTGGTAGTTTCTATGTCAGCCGGAGCCGGATCATCGGAGCTTGGCGCCAGAGGTTTGATTAATACTCCGTGGCGTACATTTGATGGTCTACCTTGTATCGAAGCATCACGAAATGTCCTTGATAGGCATGTGATTTGATATATTGTGCCCACGCCGCAATAATGCAACCATATACAGATCGATGTAACCCAGTTTGCATGACCAGTGGTTTCCATTGAAGTAAATGCCCTAGATGCCAAATGTCCGGGAGCATATCCCCGACTCCGTGTAAAAAGCGAGCGGGGATTTCAACGACCGAGATCCACACCAACTTGCAATTCGTCTTTCGTCTGACAGTCCGAGTCACAAACTAGTGCTAGAGTCATGCATTTACCAATTGACGTGTTACTTTCGGGGCAATTAATAGCATTCTTACCCGGGGCAATATCCTCATTATATGACCCCGCGGACTGTGCACGGAGAAGCTGTTAGGCTGTGTTATCAATCTTGTTGAGTCTTATCAGATGGCCAAAGCCATGCACGTTGACAAATCATTTGGCGCTGCGGGATACCAACGCCGATGTCGCCGGGCTTACACCGAGATCAGAATCTCATTAACTATTACTACCTTCTCATTTGGCCAGTAATAAATCGATCTACATTTTAGGGTTGAGGCTACAGTATCCGTACGGAGGAGAATACCGATGGACCGCTTGAAACGATCGAGAATCAAACGGATAAATTGCCGCTCCATTTGTATGACGACGGTGATTCGCCTCAGCATGTCATTAGTAATGAATGTTTTGGTGTCACTGGCATCTTATCAGATGCAGACTAGTCCGGGTCCCCGGCCACAAGCTCTCGGTTTACTCCTCACTGTCAACCCAATCGGAGAGACAATTGCCCCATTACGTTTAATGAGAGTGTTTACAGTGGGAGACCATAATGCTCGATAAACAATCAATCAATAAATTAAACAAATAGTAGAATATATAATTCACGGACTGATATTATATTAATCAGTCAAACGTCAATATAAAAAGAAGTGGGATATTGGCGGGTCTTTGCATTTGTCTCTCTCTTCTCCGAGGAGTACCGAGCTAACAAAGACGTAATGGCCGAGCAATCGAAGCTTACTGATTGGTCAGTTTTAGATCCACACCACCGCAAGCCATTGCCCGAAATCGCCATCTCCTCAAGTCCCGCCCGCAGAAACAGAAGAGCATCTTTTTTTTTAGTAGCCAAACCCCCAGACTTCAAACTTTCCTCCGTCATCGCTTTTCGCCTCCCGTCAAACTTAACTTTGATCTTGCATCACTTGACAATCTTGCATCTTGCAACAATCAACTCAACGACCTACGAAGAACATCAACTTGATATTCGACGACCTCGATATATCGCCAACCTACAACTCAAAACTCAACACACATATATCACAATGTTCGCTAGAGGAATTCGCGCTGTCTCGCGGCGAGCCGCTGTCGCTGCTCCTCTCGCCCGTCCTACCATCCTCCCCGCCCGACAGATCTCTCCCGCCGTCGCCGTCAATGCTACCCGCTCCTACCACGAGAAGGTTCTCGACCACTACTCACGACCTCGAAATGTCGGCTCCATGAACAAGAAGGACAGTGATGTCGGAACCGGTCTCGTCGGTGCCCCTGCCTGCGGCGATGTCATGAAGCTCCAGATCCGCGTCGACCCTGAAACCCAGAAGATTTCCGAGGTCAAGTTCAAGACATTCGGATGCGGTTCCGCCATTGCTTCCAGCAGCTATCTCACTGAGCTCGTGCGCGGTATGAGCTTGGATGATGCTGGAAAGGTCAAGAACACTGAGATTGCCAAGGAGCTTTGCTTACCCCCCGTCAAGCGTAAGTTTACTACCCTGATATCTCGCTTACCGTCGTTCAATTACGGTATATTGCGCACTGTGATACTAACTCGGTTATAGTGCACTGCTCCATGTTGGCTGAGGATGCTATCAAGTCTGCCATCTCCGATTACTACACCAAGAACCCCAACGCCAAGGTCAGCAACCTCAGCGGTACTGGCATGAAACTCCCTGAGGCCGAACCCGCTGCTGCTTAAATGTGGTTACTCATCAAAAATCTCAACAAAAAAACCGAATATTACATCGCTATTACGCCATGTCACAACACTTGGGAAATAGGAAATGATACCCTCTTTGAGGCAGGATGAAAAAAAAAAAAAAGAAGTCGTTCGGATTCAACCAACGAAGGGGGAGTCATCTTTGGATTAGGTCTGGGAGTAAGACTGTCAGACTGTCAGACTGACTGTCTTTCCTTTCTTTATCCGTATATTCATGGGATCAGTATTTGGGAGTCAGGGGTTCTACTTTTTGTTTTCTGCCTGAAATCACATCGGTTGTGATTGGGCTTACTGGGGAAGCGGCGAAGAAAGGTCTACATTGGAGCGGGGGTGGTAGAATGAGATGAGATGAACTGTAACAAATAGCTACAAGCGCGAAATGTCAAATGTTTTCAATCAGAGTTATTCTGTCCATTGTTTGTGAGTCAGTGAAGATTGATAAGCTGTTATCTGATGGGGTGATAAACAGCGGCTTCCGCGGAGATGAGCTGTCGTTGAGTGCGGCTCGTGTTATCAATCGTACAATTTTCAGGGTCCATAACCTCGGTGACCGAGGCTCTGTGCTTCGAGTGTTGTTGAATAGCCTCGTGTGTCTCAACGCCAGACAAATGTCGGGGAGCGCTCTGCGATTCGAGTGATCAACCTCGTGCATATCTCCAGATCATCTCTCCATAAAGTCAATTGTTTCAAGCTCATCCAATCGGGAGTAAACGATCCTAGTCTCAATCTCGTGATTCATCCTCAAAACTTCTTATCAATCACCCCACCACGACATATGAACGCGCAGCGCAATAACCTCTTCTTTCCATCAAAATGTAGCTTCGAAATCGCATTACCACTCTAAATACTTCTGCTTCCCTATCCAGGTACTTAAACTACATCATATGCACTAAATTTGGAAAAGAGATCTACCCATCCCCTGCTGCAGGCCCAGTCTGCTTGAAAAATCCTCCGTAGCGCGTCAGCATCAGGCCATTTTCCACCAAAAAAAGTAAAGTCACCGTTGCATTTCGCGGGGTAGCTTGATCGATTCAGATATTGGGTTCCGAGGGTTTTCGTATCGAATTTCGGTGGTTATGGGTGGTGTAAGTGAGGCTTGAAGATGATGAAGCACACGAGTTATGATACAGGTCAATGTTCAACAAATTAGTGAGTTATCATTTATTTAGGGGATATATGCTGTCTATCAATCTCTTTAATCATTCACAAAGTTAAATATCCGCTCTCTGAGAAATCGTGTCTATCTATACGCTCCATATCATCGCTCAACTCAGCACTCTAAGCAGCTGGTAAATGAATACCATGAAATCCCTGCCCAATAGCAAAATCAGACTCGGCCCTCCCCATCTCCTGCATAGTCTTTCCATCTAAGCACAGTATAAACGCCGTCTCATTAACGCCATCAACAATTAGACTGAAAATGATCCCATCATCTTCATCCTCCGCTCCAGGTCTCGGCACAAACACCGGTTCACCAGGGGTATGACCTTCAGGCCCTGTCCAGATGAGTGCTTCGCCTGTTTCCAAGTCTGTTTTAACCAGTGCATCGACTACGGTAGTTAGACCGCGTAGGGCGGCGCTGTAGACGTAGCGGTAAGGTTTGCCGGTGCGTAAGGGGTGAATACTTGGAAGCTCGCCGGCGTGTGGACTTGGGATGGCGAGGACTTGTTCTGCGTTGGCGGAGAATGTTGTGTCGGGTGTTGGTTTTAAGGGAAGTCGGAATCGGTATCGTGTGAGAGTTGGTGCGCAGTTCTTATAACGGTCGTTCACGAACCAATATTTCTTGGTGGCGTCGTTACGATCCATTATAACATCGTAGTAGAAGCCCTTGATGATGTCCATGTTCTCATACTTGGCCATATCAAAGAAGAGATCTGTTCGCTCAGTGCCGTCTTCATCTTTGACTTGCTCCTCAAATGCATTGATGCTGTGAAAGAAGAAAGCAGCTGGTGTTGAAAATGTCGCGACAAGCCCCTTTCCATGGTGTCGATCAACCACGAGCCACTTGCATTTCCTCTCTTTATCAAATGGCTTCATTGAATCAATGATGTTTCCCTCCCATTGTGTCTTGAGTCCTAGCCATGCGTAGTGGGATGCAGGTATGCATATCACCACGTGGTTCTCTGTGAGGAAGAAACTGTGCATGTAAGCAGGAGGAACATTGAGATCAGAGATGGTAGCGAGTATCTCTGTTTTTCCGGAAGCTGCGTCGACTCTGAAGATGCGATAAGTTGGAACACGACCGAAAGCAAGGTTAAAGTTGAACAGGTCCCCTGAATCAGGATCACGTTGGGCATGAGAACAGGAACAGGGACCATTCAGAGAAGGGTGAAGATAGCTCTGCGTGGTCTCACCCAGTGGTTGGAGGGTTGAAGGATCGATACGACGAATTCCGGTGTAATCTGTAGAAACGAACAGATTACTCGTGTTCACGCGATGTCCAAGAGGTCCCGTCACTCCATTTGTCTTCTCCCCGTTCTTCTCGTCGTTCGGCACACCAGGCACATTAGCCAAAAGCGCAACATTATGATTCCCCAACTTTGGTTCAAAAACAGTCATGACTTTTGCAAAGATTCCAACACATGGATCAGCCTTTTGTCCAAAAGTCATACCCGACCGCCATCCTTTCTTCTTCACATCGGCAATCCACTCATCAGCCTGTCGTCTTGACGAGTACCACACTTGTGTCTCGCCATCTTTAGAAGGAATAATGTCAAAGCGATGAGTTTGTGCGAAGCCGTCGAACCAGTGTGTTGTGAAGTGTGTCCCGCGAGATGTATCTTCAACACGACTTTGGCCGGGACCGGTGCGGTAGAGGGAACCAGCTGCCCATGAGGGGATGGTGCCTTTGAGGGTGAGGCGAAGAGGGCCTCTATGTTCTTCAAGGCGGTCAAACTGGCAATGTTAACTTTGAAATGAGCCAAGAGAGAAGTGAACTTACGGCGGCTTCATTGGGCCATGATTTCCATGATTTGGCGAGAATGTTCTTGGAGATATTTGAGGCGTCTTCTTGTTCGTGCTCTCGGGTGCGGTGATAGACACCCGGGCCGTTGAGCGCCATTCTAAGGTCTATTTGATGTAAAATTCCAAGTGAGAAATGTGTCCCTGTTTAAGGTCTCGTTTCGTTTGTGACAACGTGGTGGTTTGCGTATTCTTGAAGAAAGATGCAAGAACAAGAACCATGCTCAAATGATATATCTATAAGAGTAAGCGTGAAACGAAATCCAGCTCATGTGCCAAGTGAGAAACAAAGCGTTGGTCCTATCCAAACACAATACAGTGCACCACTTTGTTTGTGTATGTTGGCAGCGTCAACGCAGTGTTAGCTCTGATAAACTTGCAAGTCAAGCTACCGCCAACAAATGCTTCACTGCCGTCATTTAAACCTCAAACAATAAAACACAACTTGTTACAAATCCATCATTATAATAGGGCATTTTAAATATGGATCTCAACTTATTAAGTACTAAAAAACCGCTGTACTGCATCCCCTCCCATGGGTTGTGTAAAGTCAATGACGCTACTATCCAGCAATGAAACCGGATTCCGCGCTAGAAAACGAGTTACCAAGACCCGACACTTCCGCATCGCAAAGAAAAGAAAAATGCCCCGATGAGAAATAAACAGCTCATTTGCAATGTCGGCACCCGAGGCTAAGGTTAAGTTAATAACGTATTGTGTGGTGGTTCAATACTTGGTGCGCCTTCGCGTGTTTTCGTGTGCGGTATTGTTCCGCTTGTCGCTTCATGGGCCTATCAGAGGCTGAAGACGACGAGAGCAAGAGTTTAGTTAGATATGGGCCGTGGTATGGCGTTTAGGGGATGTTGTGTTGGTGTTGACCGCTTGCACTTGCGATACTGTGTTAGCGAAAAGCGAGCGAATAAATTCTAGCTTGACGAGAATGTGCCACTTGCATGGGCATTCTTATGGGGATGGGTTTGTGGTTGTTGTACTGTAGGTGGATGACTGAAGTCTCGAGATTCCCGATGTGTTACTGTTGGCTGGATCTTGGCGTTTATTGTTTATTGTGCTAAATTGATGAGTAGGCTATTAGATTCCGAAGTTGTACATATTAAATGGCGGTGATAATTCATTATTCAAGATTTCAATATTGGTGAGAAACCGATGTTCATAAGTGCCTTCTGGATAGATAGATGTTCGGTCGATAACATCAAGACACTGGCCCTACATAATGATACTGAAATAAGAGTGTCAACGGTATTTCCTTTACTCTCCGAGGCCGACATGGGCACAACTGGGAATACCATTGTTACTCAAACGCAGATACCGATCGATTGACTCTCTTTCGTTCAGGGAGCCAAGCAAATCATATACAGTGGTCAGATGGCTTTCTAGGTGTTGGATGTCTGTTTGCTTCATGGCTGGCCACATTCCGTAAGATGCTTTTTGTCTTGGTAAACAAACAATAAATAATCAAATCCATAAGCCTGAATTTCTATCCCATTATCTCTCCATTGAAAGTATCTTTGAATGAACCAAAGACATTTCGTTGAAGACTACCATTAGATCTGTTAAAAAAGGAGCCGGGTAGCTGGGCGGGAGGCGTTTGGGTGTTTTAGGGGTTCACCCACTAAATCTGAGCTGATCTTAGTGGGCATCATTCTTTACACGTGATTGGACAAGCACAACATCAATAATCATCAACACCAGCTTTCATTACAAAGTACGACTCTCTAATTTTATACCACAAGAACTGCAATCATGTCATCTCGTGCATCAGCACCGACGATACCGTCTTTAAAGCAATCTTTTCTCACCAGTCAAACAACGCTTCTCTCTCAGCCCTTAGCCCCCTCTCGCTCATGGCAAGAAACCAACGACGCGTCAGATGAAGCTATACCCGAGCGCGTCATTGAAGAAGTTCTCTATAATCTCAACCACACTATCCAGCAACACTGTCGTCGCGTCTACCCTCCGCAAGCTAGTCGCAGTATTGCGGAGCAGATCAACAGTGTATATACTCAAGATGCTGAGAGGAAGATTGGAGGACCTACTGATACTGAGGGCGGTATTGGTAGAGAGCTCGATCTGAGTGAGTCTTCTTTTAATCATATGTTGGAGCCAAAAACTGACTTTTTATAGCCGAAAATGAAGCTATAGAAGCTTTACCCGCTTCATGGCATTCAGAAAAAGACATCAACGATCATCCCATGGAAGCCAAGCGCTATGCAGACGCCATTCGCCACCTCTCTGAACTCAATGACCAGCGGAAGCAACTTCGAGAGCGAGTTGCGCATATAAAGCGTCTACAGTCCATCGTTGAGCCACTTCAGACGGCTGAAAATGGTGCTGGTATTCAGGAGAACTTGCTCACTCGTAATGGCCCTGTTGAGAAGGAGCTTGAGAAGATGCGCTTCTTGTTGGCTAGAGTTGGTGGTCGTGTGCATGCGCTGCCTGAAGAAGCTCCGAATGGCGAGGCGAAGGAGGTCAGTTTGGTGGAGACGGGTGCAAAAGGGCGGAAGAGACGTGTTGATCAGTTTCTTGCTGATGAAAAGGTGTTTCCTTCGTGAAGACACATCAAAGAGCGATCACGAGGAGACTCCGAGTCTTCAAGCTCTACTCAGCGATGAAGCTATGAGAAATTCAACCCGGCACGCCATGTACACAAAGCTGTACGCGTCACAAACGGGCTTGACAGGTCAACGCCTTTCATGATGTGTGCATTCATCATTCATCATTCTCAGAACTGCCGAGTCAGGGGAACTTTTGCCCAACTCCAACAGCGGGAACGATGCTCTTTGGGCGAAGTTGATTGACACCTTTCCAACACCATCGCTGCTGCTGATGCCACACGGTTTGAGAGCCGTGTGAAGCAACGATTGTTGAGTTTGAGATGCGGAATCCACGCGCGCACAGTCTACTGCGACGACTACAGGAGGTGTCTCCAGGAACTAAGCATGCAAGCGCAGCCGGAAGATCCGTTGGAAAAGGAGCGACGTCGGCAGTTCCCAGTCTTTGAGCAATAAATATCTGAATTGCGGGACACATATTGTTCTACAGGAAGCGTATCTCGCTTGCCATGGTAGTAAGAGTGATTGGGAGTTTCTGTTGGTGAAACCTTTTAACGGTAATAGTTCAAGCCATTGACATAATTGTAGTCAAATATCGAACTCCAACGACGGTCAACGTCAATAAATAAGAACTCGATGCTCTGTTTATTGAGCTTTCATTGGCTACCAAGTCCAGATCTGTGCGCCTCCAATTTGCCTCACTGCCGAGGCTAGCAGAATCCCAATGCCTAGTATGGCATTGAATTGTATCTTTCGAGCCGTTCTGTAGCTGATAGGTCCAATGAATTGGGCTCTGTGATACTGGTGATTCAGATATTAGCCTAGGCTTTCATCTCGCGTACAGACTTTGACGATGCGTGAGACACTGTTTAGCCTTGCTGCATCATTCTTCTCGTTGGTAGCGAATCATACAGGCTACTTATTCAGAGCTCTTGTCATTCAACCTGACTTAAGCGTATCGTTTGTCATGCGACATCGTGCCCAGTTGAAGGATTGGCCGTGGTCGAATACCCGAAGCTGCACAACCCTGAGAGAGAGCAAACACAAATATTCACTTCTGTCCAATGAGACTGTCAACATTTCTAACGCACATATGCATGTGTATCAGTGGCTTGATGGCGATCTATTGTGCAGAGCCTTCGTGTCAGAAACCACCAGTAACTCATCACACAATGGCGCTGTCGATCTTCAATGATTGATCGAAACACTGCAGATTGAGAATACATTGAGTCAATGTACGGTGAAAATCGATAGTGATTCTATGTTTGCTGCAAAAGAAGACACACGATAACCCTCGCACTTGGTCATAAATAGCGGCGCCAGAGTAGGTTGGACACAAAGCATTGCCAACCTATACACTGATTATTATAAACATATTTATACAACTTCGACAACATGGACACTGACAAGCCTCAAATCTTGCCTTATACTACTCGCTTACAACGGGTATACCACTTCTTTGGCTTCACCAAGGGCTATAACTTCGTTCTTTGGTTCCTCTTTGGTGGAGCTTTTCTTGCTTTTACTCTTTCTCGTTTTATATATCTCGATTTTGATGGA
The DNA here is from genome assembly GCA_002982035.1 of Fusarium algeriense. Classification (NCBI taxonomy): domain Eukaryota; kingdom Fungi; phylum Ascomycota; class Sordariomycetes; order Hypocreales; family Nectriaceae; genus Fusarium; species Fusarium algeriense. Next base: position 53,846 of record PVPY01000324.1, on the reverse strand, counting down.
CGGTTATGTCCTAGGGAGCCACCCACAAACAGACCGTACGCCTCAAGGGGAGCTATTCCTGGAGAATGCTACTACTACCGCCGTGGTGTCGGCAAAGCTGGTATCATCATGCATCTAGCTGGCATTCTCCCCGCAGCTGTTTTAGTGGTGGTTCAGTTCCTCCCGGCTATTCGACATAGAGCTCTCATTGTTCATCGAATCAATGGCTACATCGTTCTCCTCCTTTCGGCAGTAGGAATGATTGGAGTCTTTATGATTGCCAGGCATACTTTTGGCGGAACATTGGAGATGCAGACTGCTACTGTTGCTGCTAGTATTATGTTCATTACATGCATGCTGTTGGCTTACATCAACATCAAGAGGCTTCAACTTGAGCAACACCGAGCGTGGATGATTCGGGGATGGGTAATTGTGAGTCTTGATACTAACTTTTAGGGACTGACTTGCTAATACTTCAAAGGCCGCCCATGTTGTCACCATGAGAGTCATTGGATTCATAATGGCCCAGATCACGAGTCAAAGAGACCCTCCCTATACAACTACTTCCTGTGCAGTCCTGGACTCAATGTTCTATCACAACAAGCCAGCTGTTGAAGCACTGTATCCCGACTGCATTGGATTCTACACAGGCGAAACCCCAGACCAGCGTGTCATCACCAAAGGTACACCGGGTGGACGCCCCGATGAGATTGCCGCGAGTCTCAATAGTGCTTTCGGAGCCAGCGCCTGGCTTGCTCTCGTTATTCATATTATTTCTGCAGAGTTGTATCTTCGACTTACATCTTCTGAGAGCGAGAGACTGCGCAAAGTGTCGTACAGGTGGCAGCTTGATGCTGGAATGAAGGACCCGGGTAATGCTGGGCTGACGGCGCAGAGACTTGGTGATGCAGAGCCATGGGTTTATCCTGATGCTGACAAAACTCTTTGCGGAGGCGGAGCAAGTTCTAGATAGATGAGTGATAGTTATAAGCTGTGAGGGGACATGATATGACTCATTACATAGACTGCTGTTATAAATATTTAATAATAAGAAGCACAAGGAGCTATTCCACGATAGCAATGGCTGCAGAATCATCGATTCATATTAAGTCACAGTACAACTATCTATATCTTTCCATTAAATACCAGACCACCAGTACGTCTCACCAATCTTGAACGAGCCCTTGAGTGCCTTGTTGGTGACAGCACTGCTGTCACTAACAATAACCTCATATTCACCAGCCTCAACACACCACTGATCCTTCTCCTCATCAAAGTAAGAAGCCGCATACTTCTCCAACTCGGAGATAGTCACAGTCTTGGACTCACCAGCATCTAGCTCGACCTTTGCGAAACCCTTGAGCTCCTTGACGGGCCTGTTCACCTTGGCAGCCTGCATCGGACGCACGTAGAGCTGTGCAACCTCTGCACCGCGCACAGAGCCTGTGTTACGGACGGTGACGGTAGCAGTAAGCTTTCCGTCCTTGCAGGACACGTTGAGGTGTGAGAAAGCGAAGGTGGTGTATGAGAGACCATGGCCGAATGGGAAGTTGACCTCACGGTCGGCAAATTCGTAGTATCGATATCCCATGTACACATCCTCGCCATAAAGTGTCCGACCAGCTTCGGTACGGAAGTTAAGGAACGCTGGGACGTCGGTAAGTTTCTTGGGGAAGCTGAGTGATAGCTTGCCAGATGGGTTAGCATCACCGAATAGGATATCGGCAATGCAGTTACCCGTCTCATTACCACCATACCACGCCTGGATCACAGCAGGAACTTCGTCAAGCCAGGGCATCTCCTCAGGTGTGCCGGTTTGCATAACGACTGCCGTCTGCGGGTTCGCGGCAGCGACAGCGGAAATCAGCTCATCTAGAACCCCGGGAAGCTTCATGCTCGCACGGTCGGCGCCCTCCGTCTCCCAGTCAGAGTTGAGCCCAGCACAAATAATGACCTGATCATGTTCCTTTGCCAGAGCGACAGATCGCTCGATTTCCTGCTTTGCATTGATGACCTTGCATGCACCAACGCGAAGAGATCCGTGGCCGACGACGGGGTTGTCGAGCTTGAGTGTGAAGCTTGGGGCTGAGGCGAACTCAATTCTGATCTTGTACTTCTCGCCCTTCTTGAGGTCTTTGCGACCGAGTTCTTCACGGGTAGCAGTTCCGAAGAATGCATCGCCGGCAATTTGCTTGGTTGAGTTGTCGACAACAAGCTCGTCGTTGACATACAGATTGGCGGTTCCACAAACGATGACGCCAAACTCATACGTGGAGTCTTCTTCGACTTCCAGAAGGCCCTCAAGATCTGCGTACCAGAGGTCCTCAAGCTCGGAGTTATAGTAGTCAACGAGATGCATCTCCGACTTGGTCAGCCAGAGTTCGTCGACGGGCTTGCGGGACGAGTCGCTGGGTGGTTTGTTGTAAACCTTCCAGCTCATACCAGTCTTGCCGTCTGTTCCCTTGGTCTGTGAGCCCAGTAGAGGGCTCAACTTATGTGTGTATGCGCCGATGGTGTACGCAGGCTGGCTACCGAGCTTTTCAGCGATACCATCGTAAGGAGTCACGGCGTAGTAGGCTGCTAGAGAAGCAGAGCCACCACCGTGATAAGTCGCAACCTTGGCGTTGGGTCCAATGACAAGCGTTTTCTTATCCTTTGCCAAAGGCAGAAGTTTCTTCTCATTCTTCAGCAGGACGATACTCTCGTTTCCAATCTTGCGGAGAAGAGCTGCAGTCTCGGGCGTGTCGAGGGTCTTCTCAGGACCGTTTTCCTTAACGCCAGAGGCAGCGCACTTCTTGACAAATTTGAGGACCTCACGAGCGCGATCATCAATAACGTGTCCCCATACCTTCTCGCAAGCAGCAGCAAAGTTGAGAACATCGCCTCGCCAGCGGGTAGGACCAGGCATCTCAAGATCAAGGCCAGCCTTAATAGCATCGGTGACGCTATATGTGCCGTACCAATCACTCATGATTAAACCTTCCCAGCCCCATTCTCTCCGTAACATGTCGTTCAATAGCTTCTTGTTCTCGCTACAAGCAGTCCCGTTGACACCGTTGTAAGATGTCATAAACGCACCAGGCTGCGAGTCTCGCACAACCAGCTGGAATGGAAGAGCGTAGATCTCGCGGAGTGCACGCTCGGTGATGATAGCCTGAACACTCATACGCTTGTGCTCCTGGTCGTTGCACACAAAATGCTTGATTGTCGATTGAACACCTGTGCTCTGAATTCCACGAACAAGAGCAGCGGCGCCAAGGCCAGCGAGAAAGGGGTCCTCACCGATAGACTCGAAGCCACGGCCTCCCAAGGGAGAGCGTTGCATGTTGATGGTTGGACCAAGAATGACATGAGCACTCTTTCCAATGGCTTCTTCACCCATTTTCCTTCCTGCTTCCTCGAGAAGTTCTTGGTTGAAAGTCGCACCGAGACCGGTACCACATGGGAAGCATGCTGCTGGAATACCGTTGAAGAATCTGGTGCCTCTCACACCGTTAGGGCCGTCTGACAGACGAAGAGATGGAACTCCATGTTCTGGGAAAGCTTTTGTGTGCCAAAAGTCAATTCCTGTTGAAATGTCAGCAGATTCATGTCATCATCATATGTTGTTACTAACCTGCCAGAAGAGAGACCTTCTCAGCAAGAGACAGCTTCTTGAGAACCTCCTCAACGTTGATATCGGCCATTTTCAGCACTAATCAAGAGTTTCCATCCACGAAAAGAACAAGAAAGATGAAGAGAACAAGTCAATTGACAGGAAATATGCTCCTCTAGTCGACATCTAAATACTCGCGCCTTGAGCAAGCTGAAGAACTTGCATGGATAAATAACGACCCCGCAGCAACTCGTATGTCTATTCTGCCTGATACAGATGCATCTGTCGGTCGAGAAAAGAGCTCATTCTCCTCTATCATTTGCCAATCGAACAGATCAGTTCGTTCTCATGATACCAGATGAGCATCTAGTTGGTGGTGAAGACCCACGGATGATGAGCTTGTTGCTTCTAGCCGTGGTTTAACCGATTTGTCCTCCAATCAGAGAGTGTATAGCAAGAAGCCCATTCCAGGTTTACGCTTCGTCGGGACGAAATTCCGTCTCGTGAACCTCGGGCGAAACCAACAAGAAGCGGGGGAATATTATGACAGCAAAAGGAAATCGAGTGCGTTCTCAATCATCGTGAGATGCGCTTATGCCAGAGTTGAACCGAATCGAAGAGTAAGTTGAAACGCTCATGTGAGAAGTCACGTGGTGGGGAAGCATTGGAAGCATTAGTGGAAGGTGGGAACAACTCGGAGATATCTATAATTTCATTACCAGTCAACACCTCAACAAGAATCCGAGATTTCCACGTATATAGGACTGTAACTAGGTATTCCCGAAGTTCTCATCTCCGGTGGCTGTGGCTCTATGTGGACCTGCTCCGGTTAGGCTCAACGGAACCAATCGCCCTTCAGTTCGTGCCTGGGCCTTGGGACGGCGACGATACCATGGACTTGGGAGAGAGAAGCAAACATGTTGGTTCATTCGACGGATCGTAACGGACCGTTGCGATTAGTGATGGGGTCTTGGCCTGTGTCTTTTTTGTTTGCTACTAAGTCTCGGCCCGTTTAATTTGTTGGTTGAAAGCGTGGAAAAAAGTATTTAGTCGGATCTTGGAGGGTGCATCGGAGAAAATTTCATCTCGATACCGGATTCATCAGGGTCTTGCTTGAAATCCGAGTTTGTGACGTCTTTTCCGTTCCGAAGGATCCCCGAATGAATGAGACGGCGCCCATTGCACCCGGCCCGTACTTTCGGACTCGGGCCGGAAGACACCCGGTACCCGGTACCAGGAGCATTCACACGGCGAGGCCGTCAAATGCACATGATGCATGACGAGCAAATGAAGACATATGAGGAATCTTCTCAACGATCATCGACGGGAATCGAATATTCGCCTCTTCATCTCGATTGCTTCTTAATAATCTTTCCCACTATCACGTATTTTGCAGACCAAACTGTCATCATGATTCGTACAATCGCCAAGATTCATGTTGCACTGGTATCCAACACAATTGCTACGATGTCTTACCCGGTTCGGACCAGCCGTGGCAGAGTTTTGGTTCCTGTTTCATGGGACTAGGCTGAGTCCAGATCACCCCGCGGCACTCACTAACGTGGAACTAAAACCTTGATTTTGCTTTCTAATGGCAGTGTGGATACCCTGGATCTCCCAAGTACCGACCTCAATCTCATGATTGCTCGGCTTTCGTTCCGACCTCGACGCATCATGGCTTCAGGTCGGGGACGGTTACGAATAAGAAACTTTCTTGGCAGAAAACACCAATGGATGGATGCCATGTCTGCCGCGAGAGAGTTAAATTACTACCGCCATTTGCGCTACAGGTGGCATTTGCAGCGCTTGTGGCTGCCTTGCCGCTACGCAGGTACCAATGGTATCAATGCTTCTTTGACACCTGTCATGAGTATTAAGTTTGAAGAGAGCACATGACTCTATAGAATATCACGGGTGTGCATAAACAGCAACACTCTATCACGAATTGCTCACTCAATTTGATCTTGCGTCGTACTAAGATTACTCTTCGCTGGGGGTTCGTTGTCAAAGATTAAACCTGGCGGGGAGGATCTGGCTTAGACGCCCTAGAGTGACATGCATAGCTGGAATTGAGGCCAAGGGACCTAGGGGGTTGACGAAATGACGGCAACGGTCTCTAGGTTCATGTTGCAATTGCTGGCTAGGGGTGTTTGATCGCCAATGGGCTCCCGTATTACACACTTTTGGCGCTGTGCCACGAGGGTGGCATGCGGGACCGCCTTGGGGATCGAAAGTCAGTTTGTACGCACCCGCAACCCCAACGTTTTGTACGTTTTTTTTTTTTTTTGGCTCGAGTGCCGCAGCCTAGACAAGACTAGTTGTCAATAAGTGAAAGGGTCTGAAATTAGGAAAACGAGCAAGATATGATGAGAACGAAGTCGAGATAGATAGTTAAAGCGGGCCATGGAATGAAGTTATGGGGCTTTGATATCGGCATCTCTCTTCCCCGAACCAACCCCTTGCTCAAATTATTGACGGCTCCCGTTGAGACGCACGATAAGTCCCACGATAAGTCCCACAAGGCCACCGAATAGCTCTCGAGTCCGATGTTCCTCGCGACCGAGTCCGTTGCACGCCAAGAGCCATTGGTCGAAGCCATAGAACGTGAAGGGACATGATAGATCATAATCCCACCAAGAACGATTGGTGATGAGAGCTTCATGTTCGAGGGCAACAGCCACTACTGAAAAACTTCAAATGGCGGGTTACAGTCGGAACGCGCTTCCCGATGTTCGGCCGCTTCGGTTCTGTATGCCCAATCACTGATGAAAGTGCCCTGAACGGGGAGACGGGGAACGAAACGGCCTGCACCACTAACCTGTCTTACTATCAAGGCTGAGCTACGAGCTTCGAAAGCATAAGCTCCTTCCTGTCCCTGTAAGCCTCATGAGAGCCAAAGTTTCAGCCACAGCTGAGTGACTGAAGCATAACGAGAATAGGCTCAGTTGGGCGGATTACAGCCAGTTGGATTTCTTACCGCGTTGATGCCGATTTTCAGAGACACACATTCTAGTTGGTCATGGAATACAGTACCTGAGTACCTACAGAGTACAGACCGCTTCCAGAATTGATACGACAATCCACTAAGTCACGCATGTGTGAAGCTCGTGTTTCCTGTCCAATCCCGGCTTACCAGAATGAAGCCGCCCTCCAACTCATGGGTTTCATGCTGGCATGCTTATCATTGCAACGCTTCCAAGCTTGCATATTCTCCTGGCAATAGCGCATCCTGACAGAATACAGTCATCATACGGAAAAAGGAGAAAAAGAAAATATTCTCCTTACAACCGAAGAATAAATCAAAAGGACTGTGGTGCATGTCTTGGCGATTCATCGATTTGGAAATTTCTGCCAAGCCTCATTCTCAAGGCTGCAAAGTGAGACAGTCACCCAGCGCGAATTCATACTGTTGGTTACCAGCGCCAAATAAGGCATTCAAGCACTGTTCCCGCTATCGAAGAACGTCATCAGCCACATGTTTTCATGCTCGCCGTCACGTCGTGCGAGAATATGTGTGTGGACGCCTCATCCGAGGTACTTACTGAATCATGAATAAGATGGAAAGTCAAAATGTTGTATAGAAGCAATCTGAGGGCAAATGGAATCTTCTGTACAGCCCTGCCGCGCATGCGTATCAGCACGCCCACATGGCTTGCCGCTGTGCAAGACAAGCAGCAACCGTCAAACTCTGTCTGTCTAGCTGACGAAATAGCCCGTCTCTTTTGGCAGATGAGATGGGGACACGGAGGATTTTTGACACACGAGTATCGAGTACTTGAGATACTTTGTCCATAGATGAACCCCTTTTTTACATCTAGCGACCCCATTACACCGCATGGTTGGCGCCTCGCCACGTGCGTGGAAGGGAGTCAGGGCGTGCATCAAAGATTTCAGATGCTGCAAGAACAAACTCTATTATCTTTCTGCAGTTGGTTCTCGAAGAACCTTGTCTTCAGCCACACCCAGCCACAGCAAGTACATATTTCATGATGAGGGTTTCATATAACATTGAAGTTTTACGTATGAGATATCGAGAAAGAACGAAATATTTTCTTTTCATTGAGTAATGAAAACGACAGTCGGCCTTTTTCTTGCAGCCAAGTCTGTGTGCAATGCAGGGGGTTTCTCTCAATACTCTCTGCTTGTGTCTCCTGTCACCGCAGTCCCTTGAGGCCCCATCCATGCTTGCCTCGTGGTTTTTAGGTACATAGATGGAGCTAACTGATCTGATCTCTAGTTCTTCTGGTGAAAGCCGATGTGAAGCTGGGCGATCCACTTGCGTCCAAACCTCATCTCGACTTCGCAAATCGTGTCGCTACTCGACTAATCCCTGGCTTGATGCCTAAATGAAGATCGTAGTGTCAATGGGTATCCGGCTCATACTTCTTGGCGTTACCAATTCATGCTTGGTTTCTTTTTCTGGCTTGCACATCAACTCACCGTCTCACAATTTAAGCAGCCACACATGAGTTATATGCCGAGACGTTATTTGCTGATGGGTTGAATGAGATATTCTAGGGCCCCTGCTAGTGTCATGATCTCCATAATCCCTGCCAGCAAATCCATGTAAGCCACGTCCCCTCAGTCTCAGTATGAACGGGGGGTCTAAGGCGAACGGCCCCAGGGGTCGCTGCAAGGCCTGTAATTTGCAGTCAGGGTTATCCTAACGGCTAGAGGCGGATCGCCAATATTCAATTCTACGATACAATATGAGTCAAATGACTTTATTATGATGTGCTGGCAATTGCAGTGCCGTACATTTGCATATGACAGTGTACAAAGGACAGTATAAGGAAGAAGACCAAGCAGTGGTATAGTCGGTTTTCCTGGCCTCGCATTTGCCAGTTCTCAAGGAAAGAATGTCATCAGTGCAGAAGACAACCCACAGAATGCAACTCTACTCTACAACTGATCGGGGAACCACAGCGACCCCTGGCTGCGGCAAACTTAATCTTCCTTCAACTCAGGCTTCTCCCTGCCAACGAACGAGCCAACAGATTGATTTGAGGATATAATTACGGTGATCAATCTCGAAGAAATATGCCATCTCTCAAGTCAGCCCCAAGAGAATTTGGCTGGTATTAGTCCGCTTTGAGCCATGTGTGTCTGTGTGGTTGCATGGACGACACGACAGAAACGGTAACAGGACGGAAATCAACGCTGGCGAGGACACCATTAGAGAAGATATGGAGACAGCACTTGGCTGACGCCTTTATTCGGTACGACTTCCTTCCAGCTTCTTTTGACGTAGCATGTCTCACTGTTCGTTGCTCCTGCATGAGGAGCCCCCCATCCTGCAGCTCCAAGGCGCCCCCCCCTCCTTGGACTGTCGATGGTTGTTCGATCACAGCACCTCACTTCTTCAACCTCTGACTTTCATGGAATAGAAGCTGCAGCAACCTTCTAGCGTAAACTCTATGCCCCTACAAAACCCCTTGATCCTGCGACTTTAGCATCCTCGATAGATTCAGCCTGTCAGAGACCGCTATTTGCCTGAAAGTTCTCCACTCTCGGACCGCTTCGCCCTCTTCAGTTAGACACAGTTCTTCAACCCGACGCAACCATCTTCATCTTTAGTCAAGAAGCAACAGCTGTGCCGCAGTGAACTTTGGAGGTAAAGGCAGAAGGTACAAGAGTTTACAGTGCTCTTTGGTACTGTAGCTCTCTTTCGCCCTGCCTCCCGAATTTGCTCAAGCATCCACACAGCACGTGTCGATGCCATTCTCTCCCGCAGATTGGCCTTGCATTGGCTTCGATCGTCCCTCAGAAGCCTTCCAGGCCCCTTCTAGGTTTTCTAGCCCTTGATTTGAGATGATTTGCTCCCTCCTCACGGTGCAAGATGTTGCGGTGTACAGTACAGCATAGGACAACACAGCGCATTGTACATTGTGCATTGCGCATCTGGGCGTCTTCACCGCAAACTGGGTGTAAAACGTCATATGCAGGTCATTGTTGTACGTACAGGATCTTGCGGCCTAAACGACAACGGGATCTGAATTGCGATGGAAAATTGAAACAAAACAATTAATGCCCGCGCTTTGCGAGAAGAAGTTCGAACACTCAGACGAGCAAGCCACCTACGCCATAAGGCCCTGAGCTTCTGCTCGTGTCAGTGTCTCACGGGACTGTTACAGTACTTTGGTCGCACCACTAGGCTGGGAAATAATTGACCGTGCGGTCGATTTACCGGCGAAGTGCATACTGCGAAAGGGAAAGTCGCAAATCCAAAGCACTGTCATACCATTCAGAAGAGAAGCATAGAAGGGCCAGCTATAGATTAGGGACATTTAATGGCCGATCTTCACTGTCACAGTTTCACTTCAAAACGTCAGTGCAGACTAATACCCTTATTATTAGGCTTCAGGTGGAAGTCGGATGCAGGCAGATGTGGAAGGGATTGTTAGTGGACGGCACGTTCTTACCGGCGGGAACGGGCATCTTTGTTCATCACTGCAAGGTACTTGAATTGCCTTTGCTTTGAGCCAAGCAATTGGGCCTCTGTCTCGCCCTCTCCGTCTGTCGTCTTACTCCGATGACCGGTGGCACAAACCTTGGTTGACGAGTTGAGGCTTGAGCCGCAATGTCGTACAATCATGGCCTTTTTGCTTTTGTCTTTTGCTAATCGAGAAAAACGCCCGACGGGAACACGGAAACAAATAGAGTTTCCGCGAAGCATATAACGTTCAAGACTGTTTTAACGCCCCGTTTCCAGACGGAATATTCACGGAAATTCCTCACGGAAATTCCGTACGGATGACTATTACGTTGGAAGAGCTGACACAGAGTCTCAGTATGTGTCTGCATCTCAGCCTCTGTCTCTCTTTGAGAGTGTCGGTGTCGGTGTCGGTGTCGGTGTCGGTGTCGCACCGATAAAATGGAAAAATACCGTTTTAGGCATACAAGACCGGGGGCGCAACATCGGCAAGCTCTTGTCTCTTGTTCAAGAGAAACGGGCACGGCATTAGGACAGAACTTTTGCCTCGGAGCCGACTTCTGTTCAAGCCTTACCTGAGACTAAACTTTGTTCCCTCGGAATCACAAAAGTCCATGTTTAGAATTCGCATATGGCCGTATGAGATTGTGTCAAGCTGTCATTACGAGACAAGGGCATCTGGTATGGATGGGCCACGTGCGTTTCCATATGGTTTTTGCCACGATCTTGACAAGATTGGAAAATACTCTACTTGTGAATGTGAGAGGCGGAAGAAGGTATCTCAGGTCACTGTACTTGCTATTCTTGCGGCTTAATGTTGCGAATTTACCTGGTCGAGATCTACCGCAAGGGGCCTGAGCAATGACCCGGGCGATGCAACTGAGAAATGATATAGTTGTAATCGAGGTGGACAACTGACGTCTGTCAGCAGAACAGAAGTAAGCAAGCTACGCGGTGAGTATCAGCATTGGTATCAGGTATATCTTGGGCAAAACTCCAAGGTGAGATACCGACTACCAGTAACATGCCTGTAGTTGTTAGAACGCTTTTTTACCCCTTCTTGCATAGGGGGATGGGATAATCAACTAAACTACTAGCAGTATAAGCGCTGGGCCGATATCAGATATCCTCCCTCTCCCTGTCCATGGATTTACCTACATACTGTACAGGGCGCTCTGAGTGGGGGGGCCCTCAGACGTTCTAATGCTCGACACCCCCCCTCCCTCTTTTGGACGCTGAGCCATGTGCGTGACGGGAACATGGCGGTGGAGATGCATTGTCGATGTAACTCTCCTACGTATGTAGACGACATTTACAAGTAAGGAAAAGAGAAGAATAATTAAAAAAAATAATAAAAAAAACAACGAACCCATAGCCCACACACCCCGGTAGAAATGGGAATATGCCATCAATTACAGGTCGAAATTGGACAAGGGTCTATACAAGGATTTGGAATGCCATCGACCATGGTTCAAGGCTTCAAAGCGTATGGGGTAAAATGAAACCAGTGGATATTCATCGTTGGGCTGCCAGTCTAGTTAGCCAAAGATAGATATCTGCTAATAACAATAGTAATACTAAAAGTCGAAATCACGATCCCATGAGAGAGGAACTGAGGCCAGAGTGCGTGTAGAATCCAATGTGTGTATCTTGACTCGTTAAAGTACCTAGTAAGAACATGGGTTGTACCATCTTGCACCCAGTATTGTATATCACAAAACACCTCTAAAAACAGAAAACCACCATATCGCCAAAGTAATTCCTTAAATTGTCCCAATGCTTATATATGTGTGTGTGTGTGTGTGTGTGTGTGTGTTCCAAGCAGCACGCCTCCGTCCCTTCATAATCAGTGTAATAACAGATATTGTCCCAAAATGGTTACAGTACAGTAAGTATAATATGGCCGTTAGAGATATTGTATTGTGTGTGGGGGGTACATTGATTCCTCCTCTAAGTTTCATGTCATGACTTGATAATGTTTTTTTTTTTTTTTGTAAATGTAAGAATGATGATGTAGTAGGTAGTGGTGAGTGTGGAATGGGGTAGATGATCGACGTGGGTTGGGGCAGGATTGAGACTTGCCGCGGCGGATAATCCCAACGGTGCTAGTAAGCTTTTGTGGTGTTTTTTTTATGGATCGACATTTGTGGTGCCGTTCACCCACGATGTCATGACATGCCTCACAGCATGTGATCCATGATACAGAGAGTCGAATCATGTGAAGTGTAGGTGAGGTAAGGTGAAGAGTCATGTCAACGTGTAAGGTGTGGCAGGTGAAAAGAGCCGATCCCATCTACTCCAGAGCCACTAGCCCGCACAGCTCAGGGTATCGTTGGGGAAAGGTCTGGTTCAGGCGCCAGTTGGAACCGTTCATGGCATGGGCCATGAGAGCATCCGTGAGCCCAACATGGCCCGTCTGCGGATCTGTGACTAGACCATCTAGCGGCTGATAAGGCCAGTTGACAAGGCGCAGCGCGTCGAAGTAGACCCGTTGAAACTCATCTGTAGCGTAGAGATCCTGTCGCTCGATGGTGGCCTCGCGGAGACTGCCCCAGAGGAGCAGATCGAGCCATTGCGGGTGTGGAGTTGTCAGTTGGCGCTCCCGCGGCACGTAGTCTTCGCATAGTCGCGCGCGTCTGTCTGGAGTAGGTTGCGCAAGCCAGCAGATCATGGTCTGCAGAGGCGCAAAGATTGCGATGCGCTCAGTCAGTCGTGCCATTCCTGCTGTGTCGATGAGGCTGCGGATGAGATCGGTGATGGGGTGAGGTGAGCAGGCGATTTGACCGTGGCTATCATGGCCGCGAAACAGTGAGCGCACGTCGATCTGAGGAGGACCCAGAGTGTGAGCTAGCGACTCTGCGGTTGTCATGCGGCGGCAGTCCTGGAGGAAGCCGACCAAGAGCTCATCGAAGCGACAGGCCGGCGGGGTGGTGAGAACGGGCCCAGATCCCGGCCAGGATGAGCCCGGTTGAGTCTGGCCCTTCAATGGACCGAGGACTGCGCTTGAGGGTAGTAGACGGGATACATGTTCCAGGCGGGTTGCTGGTGTTGAGCCATGTAAGTATGGGGGGAAACGGGGTGAAGCGAGGGGTTGCTGAGGCGGAATCCGGCGTCTAGACACTGAGTGTGATTAGTCTCCTGTCTTGATAGAGAATATGAGAGTGTTGGGTGTTGCTGGGTGACCGTACCGTGAGAGTCAACATCCTCATACTCCATCTTGATCACATCCTTGTGAGCGTGGCCAACACTGATGCTGGAAGAGCTGGTGTTGTTTGAGGGCAGCATCGAGGTAGGGACGCTTGTGGGAATGTAGCCGGCGCTGTAGTCGTCGGCAGATGAGGAAGGGCTTGAGACGTTGGAGGGGACAGGGCAGGGAACTGTGCTGGCCCATGACTCGCAGTTGTTAGGGAGGGGGACGTATTGCTGCCCATAGTCGGGGAGAGGGCTGTAGTCGCCAGAAGGGAAGGGGGAGCCGCGAGGACTGGGAATGGCACCGCTGCCTGTGCTGAGGTTATCATCGTATACTGAGGGGCTGGTCAGAATGCTGTTGTGCGGTGACGAGGACGTCGGGATGGAGACTGAGAGAGCCGTACCAGGTGCAGAGTAAGGCGACGAAGTCATCGAGACGCCCATGTTCTCCTTGAGTCGCATAAGCTCCTCCTCGAGCGCCTGGTTCCGTCGCAGAAGTTCCTGGACTGTCTGGTCACGGCTCTGCTTGCTCTTGAGTTCCTCCAGCTCGCGCTCCAGACGGTCAATGTGCTCCTTGGTTCGCGCCCGGATAGCCCTTTGAGCTTCTCGGTCGTTGGCTCTCTTGCGCGCGAGTTGCGAGGGTGTGAGGGTAGAGACGCTTCGTGTGCCTGTTGTTGTTGGGTGTTAGTTAGTGCTGACCGAATTGCTTGCTGCTGCTGGGCGCAAAGTGTGTTTTTTTTTTCTTTTTTTTTTTTTTTTTGCTTTTTCGCGACCCGCGTGGCTGGTTAGATTTATTTACATACCCTTTCGCTTGGAGCTCTTCGCGGGCTCTGCTGAAGATGAGCGGACCATGTTGTCGGTCTTGTTGTTGTTTTGTGAAGAGTAAGAGTGTGAGTGTGAGTCTGGTGAAGTAGAGTAAGGCATAGACGACGGTGGTGACGATGTGGGCGATGCTATCATGTCAAGTCAAGTCGAGTTGAGTTGACAAGATAGAGTGTGGTGATGGATGTGAAGTGGGTATATATATATATATATAGAAGGCCAAGACTTGTATGTGACGGATATGTTATACAAGTATGAAACCTCAAGGTGAAGAAGAAAAGGGTCCCTGGATGGTGTATATATGTAAGTGTGTTGAGGTGAATTGGGTTAAGATGAGATGAGATGGTAGTACAGTAGTAGAAGCTGTTGAAGTCTGTGGAGTCCTTGTAGTCTTTAAGTCAAGGTCAAGGTCAAGGCCGTGCAAGTAAGTGTTCGCATGGAGATCGGCCCAGCTACGCTACTAGAGTTGATCGACGAGGGGACAAGGGGTGTTGTTGTTTATAACCATTTGGCTTATAGCGCCTCTGGCGTAGAAGAACGAACCCATCCTTTTTTTCTTTTCTTCGCCTTGGAAGAGGTGTGTATCTCCAACGGAGGAGGCGTACACTGTCGAGGTGTACGTACTCTCACGATGGACCGGACCCTTTAGACATGACTACGCCCACCCCCTAGAGTGTGGCCCTACCACGAAGCCCATTCTGCTCCCTGTTAGTGTTAGTGTTAGCGTTGGCCCGTCCGGCTCATGGGTGAGCGAGCAATGGAACAAGACAACAAGTGGTAGAGCATGGGTCCTTCTGGTACATACTGGAGATGGAGCTGGAGCTGGAGCTGGTGCTGGTGCTGGTGCTGGTGCTGGTGCGCGGTCCGGTGCGCCACGCTTCTTGTTAGGTTGGCTGGGTACTTTGAGCTTGTACTGAGGACCTCAGATGTGTACATCTTCTTCTTCCTCTCAGTCTGGGGTGGCTTATCCCTGTTTCTCGAGCGTTTCTTGCTTATTGACTCTTTCGGCCAACCCAATTCTTCTTCAACGTCGTCGATAGGCAGACTTCCAGAATAGCAGTTCGAAGAATGTCCAGTTTTTCCATCCACAAACCAGACATGGCCGTAGACATTCAATGGCATGGTCTCGTCTGGCCTGACCTGGCCTGACCTTGATTTGATCCAATACCAATTCCTCCCCCCCTCCTCAATTGTCTTCGATTCAATGGATAACAACACTCACTACAGACACTCAGCGGGTCCATCCATTTCCCTCGTGGTTGTGGTTCTCAAGATTGATTGACGCTCCACTGCAAGCTCTCGGACCCTTTTTCGTGCGCTGAGCTGAACAAAGCACAAAGCTCACTCGAGGCCGCCTCTATCATCAAGTTAATGTGTGTGTCTCGCCTTTATTGTCTGCAACAGGAAGATACCCCGTTTGCCCTGAGAAATCAATCGTCAAAGATGTGGGCTTTGAGGCTGACTGCAAGGCAAGTATCGTAATATGGTCTCGCTTGACAGCACGTTAACAGTTAGAGTCACCGTTCTGTTGGACGGTTGGCTTTTTGGCTCCGATGCATCGAAAATCCAATGAATGTCTTTTGCATTTCATTTCGCCGTCAGAAGTATTCTCATCAAGCCTGCCGCGGTAACGATTCTACAGTACGATTTCCGATAGCCATGCCCATGTTGTAGACAACAAACCACAAGATTGATGAATCCAATCATCTGTCCTGCTATGCAGTAAAATGTCACTGTAATTAGCGGTGGAGTCATTCAACGGGCGTAATTATTCCAGCCATGCCTTGCTCTGTTGTGTTGTGTCGTGGTCTGCTATGCCATTCCCGATTAATCGTTTGAATATTGATGGTCTTCGCTGCTGTGTGTGCCTCAGTATCTCTGATCCTGAAGAAACAAGGGTGTACTTGTTGTCTCAGAGTCCATATGCCCGGGGTGCCCTTAGATGGTTGGGCCCTGAAGTTGACTGTTGACCTTGAACTTGAACCTGAACATACTGTAACTCCTGGTGTAATGCAGCGTAGCGTAGCATAGCCCCCAGGGAAGCTCCCCAGAAGCAGCGTGAAAATGGACAAGTCCCAGGGCACCAAAATGACACTCTGTAGCACTAAATCGACAGCGCATCCCTACCACTTCCCCCCACTACCCACTGTCATAGCCTACGACCCCTGCAAGTATTAGACTTTCATCCCTCTAACCTAGCCGATATCCGGCGTAGTCAGAGTCGGGGTCGGGGTGAAGAGACCCAGTAGGTTGCCAGTGACGGCCTCCTAGTTAGCGCGCCTCGCGGGTCTAACCTCTCGGAGCCCTCTCTTGGACTTCTTCACGGTTGATCCAAGGATCGTGGTGTAGCTGTGGAGCACGTGGAACCAGGGGCCATGATCCATCGGTGAGTGTAAAGCCAAAGCAAACCACCACCAGACGCAGTCTTTAGGACAGTATCAGAAGTCGACAAAACGTCGCGAGTCGTATCCTCTTGTATTCGACGGCGTCGATCGAAGCCCGCCCCCATATGGCATCATCACGTCTTCTTGTTTGATCTGTGAGTACCAGCAGTTGATCATCTTGCGGTCAAGTAACCAAGTCCAAGGACCAATCCCCAGATCAGGTGCCGGGGCACATGGCAATGGAGATGGAGCCACGCTTGGCTTCTCTGTATCAAATCAATCATTTCTCACTGCACTCTTCGGATTCCCCGCCAGCATCAACGAGAAACAATTCAGAATTCCACTCCTTGTAGATCCCCCGTGTAAGTACAGTAACACGAGCACTTGGCTGCAGCGCACGGAGCCAACATTCAGTCTCAGGCGGACAAGATGCCTCCTTTGAGGAGTTGAAGCCCTCCAAAGCGCAAAAGCCATTTCCACTGCATGCACTCAGTTCTGTCATTTTTCAGACACAGCACTGATAGACTCGGGCAAATGGACAGCACATTTTCGTAGTCGCCGGAGGAAAAAGCAACAAACTACGGTCGCAATTCGGGGCTGAAAGTCTATGCTGCGGCACAGCCAGGAGAAACTCCCCCAGGAGGATTAGCAGGGCGGTTTTAAGGATGGCCCCTAAAAACTCAAGGTCATGGTGAGCCGCCAGCCGCTGACAGGTGATTTGTGTCCTTTGAGTTTGTGGGCTTGCAGGTGAACTCCCTCTTTGAGACTTTGGAAGGAAAAAAAGAATCTTCTCTGCTAGGTTCCCTGAGAACATGGCGGCACCTAGATAGAGAGAGAACGACACGGCAGAACATCCTGTATGGCGTCATCTTTTGCTGAGGCTTTCACTAACGTAAGCTTCGTGAGAATTTTGTTTGTACTGTACTGTATTGTATCGCGTGCGTCGGACATCTTTCGACATCTCGCAATGATGACAATAGCTTCACCAAGCTTTGCTGTATTCTATTCCTGATAATCACGACCATTGCCTCTCGGCAGTTGAAAGCTGAGCTAATTTTGATGCGCGTCCTTCAGCTGAAATCGTCAGCAATCCATTTTTCTCAACCGTTTTCAGTATATCTCGTCAACGTCGCGTTGCATCAATGACGTCTCACTGAAAGGGTTCCTTGCTCCCATCCATGGCTCTTCCCAGCAGGGCCTCCCCCGACTAGAGCAATCTTTCTCCCGCCGCCAACTCGAATCTTGCTTGGGATCTTGCTTGCCCAACGTTGCAATCAAGATGAAAAACTTTGATCGCGAGGTTCATCCCGTTTGAACTGGGCGGGATGAACCTTTGACTAGAGTTTAGCAACGCAAATTGATTGCCATAACCAGCTGTGACCATGACCCGGGAACTTGGTACTGCTGGCAAGGGTGACGAGAACCAAACCCGTGGAGATGGCTCAGAAGGGTAACCAAAAAAGCAAGCAATTCCCAATCATGAACTTGTTTTCTCTACCCCAGAAAATAGGGAAAAAAGAAAAACAGCCCCAAATGGTCACCCGCAGCTTCGATCATGGCTTGCTTGCGTGCTGTGATCCATATCATGCCAGCCACAATTCCGTTGCTGTCCTAGAGGATGGATCCCTTGTAAACGATAATTAAATCCATGCTTCGTGGAGCTCACAATGTGATAATGATGTGACACGACTTGACTGGGTCTTTTTTGTTTTAGCCAGTGGGTAAGGCATTGAATGAACTTCGTCAAACCCCGTCAGGGGTCTCGTCTTGTATTTCATGATGGATACGGACGCCAGCAGTTGCTTCGTGAGGCTTCAATCCGTATAATTGCACATAATAAATGCTCGACCCAAGATCCCCGTGGTGATCTACAATAACCCCATGACCCTCACCCCATGGATAGTCCACCAGGGAACGATAATCAGAGTTGTGTATCTCCATCCGCTGATGTCTATTAACAAGTGAGACTCTTTAGGTCCGGCCCCGGAACATCGAGCAATCTTAGACCCGTCTCATCATCGACCATATTTTGAGCTATTTCACAAGTCTCGTAGCCAAGGCGGTCATCACGGTCTTGTCGGTTGTTATAACTCTTGGCAAAGGCATCGCGCTCAACTGTAGGGTCCACTGTCGAGGGTCCCCATGTTCTGATCTTGTTTCGCTGTGGAATGCGTTGAGAGCTTGAGCCTTGAGAGCCCCATATTGGCTTGGTTTTGCCCCGTTGGAGAATTACTGTAAGTCGCCTAGATTGACCCAAACCTCGGAGAACCATTGGCCTTGATTCCTCCCCGCTCTAGAGACCTAGTCGTTCCGAAAATGAGGGATGGGTTAGGATGCCAGTGGCTTCCGTACTGGTTGCTTCATGTTGCGCCTCTGGCGTCGACGAAGCCTTTAGTAAATGCTCGTTGACAGCCACAGTGAATCACCGACTTGTCTTAAGCTTTGGGCTTATCTGTTGCAAATCCGTGTTCCCGGGTGAAGGATTATCCCAGGCGCCACAGGAAGACAGATTATCCGTCGAATGCTTTGCATCACAGTAACAAGCCCTAGGCGCTTGTAATTTGAATGAATGCTCAAGGGTTTAGAAGCCAAGCCCTATCATGGCTCAGCCGCCAGTGTCTAGGGGGGAAGTAAAACACGAGATTGGAATTGGTGGTAGATCGGTGGATTTTGGTGTAAGCTAGTCTCGTGTATTTCCCTCCCCCCCCCCTCCCGAGGAGTTTATATTGGTCTGGGTCTAGGAAGCTCACGCACAATTAAATAGTCATAGTCGGCCTGTATTACTGACGGGGATAGGCCGACCCTGGTCACGAATAGTAGATCCATAGGATGACCCGGAAATCGGATCCTCACCCTGGCGCCGGGGATCAAGTTGGTTCTGTCTGATAGGTTCGGCGGCTTTGCAACTCTCATCCGAGATGTCGCTATGAGTTCAGCTGCTCATGTGTATCTACGAGTTGCCATCTCGTTCTATTTGGTGGCGTTGTCCACGCGATGGTCGTAATATGTATGTAGTGGAGGTAGCTGTAGTTGCTTGGTGCTTGTTGTTGTACGGAATGGCAATGGCAATTATCATGATATCTCGGGGTTCTCATCCTTAACCGCCTCCACCAACTCCTCCATCCCTCCCACCGATGTTGGGCCGCTCATTCCCTCTGGAGGAAGAGCCCATCGAGGCAACGGGCTAACATAGGACCAGGCACCGCCTGCATCTTCATACCGAAGACTGTGGAGCCATAGCGACAGCTCATGTTCGCCAGGGTCCGAGTATAGAGGTGTCTCGCATATGTCGCAGAGCTCGCCCGTAAGCTTCTCGGCCCTCTTCTCTTCATATCTATCAACCATGGCATCGTAATAAGCAACAGCTTCCGCCACTTCGTCTTTGCCCATCCGAGACAGTCGGCTGACGATGTCTTCGTCTGTGTTTTGAGTGGCATCTGCATCGTTTTGACCCAGATCAACACCCCATACCCGCCGGTTAGCATAGATAGGGTCATTCTGAATAGGATGACCGAGATGTTGAAGGTGAACCCGCAACTGATGGGTACGACCCGTAACAGGGAGACATCGAACAATCGAGTATCCCTTCTTGTTTACCCAAGGGCGAAGTTTCTCATCTTGTACCTGCTCGGGAGTCTTGGGCCGCTCGTCTACGTCGTTCTCTCCCTCGGCAGGGTAGTAGGCCAACTTCTTAAACACAGTTCGCGCAGTCTTGCCATTCGCGCGTACCCTGTTAAGGCCAAGCTTGGGAGATATTTGCAGAATGGGTTGATCGCAAACGACCTCACCATCAGGAAATTCGCCCATCACTCGAGCAATGTATTCCTTCCTCACTGTGCGGTCTTTGATCTTGATACCTAACGCCTCTGCGGCAATTGGGTTCTTTGCAATGAACATAATACCACTTGTGAGACGGTCGAGACGGTTGCAGAGGTATGGCAAGAATGCTGGGCCGCGGTCTGATTTCATAATCTCAACAACCGAATTGAAGTTGTACCTGCCTGCAGGGTGCACGGGAACTCCCGCAGGCTTGTTGATAACGATCATATCTTCATCCTCGTGGATGATCTGCACAGGGTCTTCTGTAACCGGAGGTTCATGGCGGTGCAGAGTATGAGAAATGAGGTCACCATTTCGGAGAATATAATCGGGACCAACACGCCGACCGTTGACAAATATAGTTCCCCGTATCATAGACTGCCGATAGTACTCGAGCGGTCGGTCTCTGAACTCAGATTCATAGATCTCAAGGAGGGGCCTGTTCCGCCATCTCTCCTTGCAATGTGTGTTGTAAGTGAAGTGGTATGGAACTACCCGACGCAATCCATCTCCTTCAAAGTGATAAGGTCGAGGCCAAGGGTCTCCTACGGGTGTAATGAGGGGCTCGTCTGGGTCCGAAACCTTTGGCGGATCTTGCTTCTTCTTTTGCTTTGGACGTCTTTGATTTTGTTTATTATTATTGTTGGTGGCGGGTTGTGGTGGATCGGAGCTTGGTTGGCTCGGGACAGGGCTTGGTGTGATACCCTTGTCACTCTGAATGTCAAGATCCTGGAAAGAATTCGCAAAGAAGTGATCTTCCGAGGCCTCGCCCTCGAGCTTCGGTGACGACGTGACCATTGCAAATGGGCGCCTTTCGCGAGGGGGTAACGAGGAGGCTCTGGACAGGGACCTTGATCTGCGTAATGCGGAGGAGTGCGGGCCGAGGCGAAGAGCAGCAGCCCTCATTCCTCAACTACAGTCAAGGAGTAGATGCGGGCGCTTTTTGGACTTGTGTCCGGCAGGCAACGGTACGCGCGAAAGAAAGGCGTAAAGAAGGGCGTTTTGCGGAAATGTTTGAAAGAATGTGTAGTGACAAATAATCACTGATGTTGGCCTGCTTTGAATGCGTGGGCCTAGGGATTAGCGAGACTCCCTTGCAAACATTGTCTTTGAAATTCTGACGATATCGTTTTCTGTGGGTTGGGTTAGCGGCAGAAACGAGCGGTGACATGCGGCAGGAATGGACCCCTCGCCCGTTTTTGGTAATTCATCCCCGGGCGGTCTGAGCTTTTTTGGTGACACGGCCCTTTGGAGAGCAAAGGTAAAGCCGTGATTTGCCCGTGATGGCAGATGGTTTTCAAGATTCCCCCGCCAAAAGCCCAAAGGCAGTCTAGAGTCCACTGACGAACAGGGCTTGGGGGCACTGGCCTGCAGGCATCCAGTCCAGGCCGTCCGTCTCTCTTTCGGGTGCTCTAGGGGATCAGAATACCCGAGCTCTAGCTGCTACGACAGCGGAATCTAGGTAAACCGTCCACTAACTAAGCCCCCGCGCGGACAAACCGCTCTTGAAGACGGGGATCCCAATCAACCATCAATTCCCGGGCTGGGAACAAACAAACAAACATTCAAAGTTCAGACCATGAACCTCGGCTTTTCCTCTTTAGGTTGGATAACACAGAACCTCGGAACGCGTCCGAAAGTGAATACCCCAGGAATTTATTGTTTCTTGGACCTCATCTTATACCATTTCAATTCATTTACCTCCTCAGGCTCCTGGTAAGATTTGCCCTTGGCTCCCGATTCTCAAACACTGGGGCTGTTTCCGCATCGAAACAACATAAACACCATTGGAGACATAAGGGGTCCAGACTTCAAAGCTACCCCATATTTCACATCACAGCTTCGAGTGTGAATGATCAATGATCAATCATCTCAGTCCCTTTGACCCAAAAGTCTAGGCTCATTGCCTTCGTCGCATTTCTTCCTGATCTTGTTCATCTTCTTGGCATAGCACAATAAACCTCACGCCTCTATCCAGCCCAAAGACGGCGCTACCGGTTGTTTATTACGAAACAAGTCCTTCGTAAAATGAAAAGGGGATAAACAAAAGCCACGGTCGAGAACGTTACGGACCTACCACTTGTTTACCCCAGAGATTGACTGATTGATCCACGGAATGGGTAACAAGGCTTCACCAGCGGAGCTAAAGTCCCGCAAGAGAGAAGACTATCGTTTCTTCCTTGACTACCGCACGCGATGGTGAGTTTGCGCCTCATTACTGCTTGAGCTAGAGTGCCATCCTTTGCTCCGGATTATTACCATCGCTCATCATTTGACCTAATCTTTGCGAATTGCGGAATGCGTGTACTGTCACGGTGACATTCTCGCATTGAAAAGGGGATAATGATTTATCGTTTCAATAGACTGACTCCCTTGCTAACAGGAACGATAATGATATGTATGATCATATGAACAATTCTGTTTACAATTTTTTGTAAGTGCCAAAAAATGACGCTATTTCCAAGATCTCAAGATCCAGCAAATAACCCTCAATTCTTAGATTTGATTCTATCATCAACGCATACCTCATTGAGAATTGCGGTCTGCATCCTCCTACAGCACCACAGTTTGGTATGTGTGTGCACACCCACACAGACTATTTCTCATCAATCGCGTACCCTGCCGTCGCTGAGCTTGCCCTACGTGTCAACAAGCTAGGAAAATCTAGCGTCACGTATGAGACTGCTCTTTTTGAGAAGGGAAAGCCTGAAGTCAAGGCTGTAGGAGAGTTTGTGCAAGTATATGTTGATCGCGAGACGAATAGACCGCTCAAGGATGGCATGGCTTCAACGCTTCGTGAGAAGCTGCAGGAGCTCGTGGTTAATGAGGATGCGATTAAGACTAAACCTAAGCTTTAAGCATATATAGCTAATCTAGACTGGTCTGAGATTGCGATGTGTATGGGCAAGCATACCTGAAATGAGCCCTATAATAAAGAACGACTATTCACATATATCCCCAACAAGGATCGCACAAGCCAAGAAGCCCAGTACTGCAAATCCAAAAGGAAACAGACTTGGCTCAAGCCCAGTAAATCATGTTACATTATTCAGCTAATACTTCCTTTTTTTTTTATTAGTCTTAGCTATTATTATGTATAGTACCAACCCATGTTCCTGGTAAAATATCACTGACCCATGACTTACACCAACCAATCCATTGCTTACACCAAAATCTCACCTTACAACTGGCACTCATACCTCTTAGCCTGCCCCCCATTAAGTCCACTCTCAAACATCAACTCCAAAAACTCAAGATCAGCCAACGCCTCCTCAGCGCTCTGCCTTTTATCCGGCTTTCCCTCAACCAACGCCTTCGCCCACGCCTCAACCTCCTCGGTCACACCGCTCGTCCTCTCAAACTCTTTGACATTAGCCTCACCATCCCAGGGCGTAACGGTCACCTTATCTCCTTCGACCACCACAGAGCCCTTCTCGTAGCCGAATTGGAATACTGAGGTGCTCATCTTGGAGCCGCATGTCTGCTGGTATGTACCACTTACACCGCTCTTGAGTCGGATTGCAGCGTTCACGGTGTCGATTGGTGGGAGGTGAGGCTGTGTCTGAGTCGTGAAGGCTGTCACATCGACAGCTGGCGAAGTGAGAAGCTGTCGGGTCGCTGCGCTGAAGTGTACTCCGCCGTCGAGCAGAAAACCACCCTGAAACTCAGGCTTTGCGCGCCAAGCGGTGCCATACCATTGGGAATCCGCACTCATGTAAAAGAACACGCGTACACTGAAGTGTTGCAGTTGCCCAAGCTTGGCCGCTTCGGCTGCAGCATAGTCGAACGATGGCTTGTATCGAAAGTTCTCGGCGATGGAAAAGGTAGCTTTACCTCCTAGTCCACGGTAGTACTCGATCAACTTCTTGCCGTCGGCGACAGTGGGCGCAAGCGGCTTCTCGGCAAGGACGTGCTTGCCAGCAGCGAGAGCAGCTCTAATGTGTTCGGGCTGGCTCGGGATGGGCAACGCGATTATAACGGCTTCAATGTCCTCACGAGCCAGGAGGTCGTCAAAAGACTTGCCGGATCCCGAGTCGGCCGAGTACAAGTCCGGGTCTTGTCCGGAGCGGGTGTTCAACGCTGCCGTCTCCTTTGCGGACTTGAGAGAACGGGAATAGATCGCCTTGAGGGCGATGTTATCTGCCTTCATGACAGCAGGCTGTCGGGCCTCTGTTCAGCAATCATTCTGCATACGTAATTGGGTTTCGCACCATGTGTGCCTGTTTGGCGAAGAGGCCTCCGCCGATCAATGCTACGCCGACAGGAGCCATTGTTTCGGGTAATTGATACTGTAGAGCTATTTTGAGGTTGCTGTTTGTTGTCTTTGGGGGTAATGAGTAGCTATCATATGCCGGCAGTTCTCGAAGAGAATAGAGAGAACAAGCGTGATGATGATGATGTCTTCAAGGGCGGGGGTTTCCCCTCCATCCTGGAACCCCCAACCCCCACTGTTGATTCCACCTTGTTCTGGTCTACATAGGGATTTGTTAATTGTGTCAGAATCTTCAGTACTGTATACAGTGGAGGTTATTGTTAAAATCTCTTCAATTCCATGTTTTTACTCATTATGATTTACAAGTGAGGTTACTATCTCCCCTGTCTAGTTTGCCCTGTGCTTCTGGAAACCGTTGCTAGTACAAAGCACCACGGAAATAACTCAACACCAAAGATGCAACACTGTAGCATCGCATCCCTCACCGCCGGTATGAAACCTGACGTCACAGAAGTAAATATTCCGTGGAATAGTTTTACGGTGTATTGTATGTAATGTAATGCAATGCAATGCAATGCAAACACCACCCCTGACTCTTCTCCTCTAAGTTGTGTTGAGTTGGGCGGATTCGCCGTGCTAAGCCAACATGCATAGAAGGGCAGAAGACGCATGAAAGAAGCTGAAAATCTGACACTGCTACAACTGCCCAAAGCAGTGGAGGTGTGGTAGGGCGTGTGCATACATAGACGCATCTGCAATCTCGTTCGTCTTGTTTAATATCCAACTGCCATAAAACACAATAAAACAAGAACAAGATAAAGAAGAGGACCCTGCTCAACTACCGCGATGCGCTTGGACTGATTGGGTAAATATTACCATCGCAACCGTTGGCTTCTTCTGTGCCGCGGATCTCAGTCCGCTGAGCCTATGTAGCTTCAACTACAACCGTAACCTGGTACTGTATCCGCCCTGTGTGTGTGTGTGTATGTGCGCGATGGCGATGCAGTGCATTAACTTCAGGTTATCTATCTACCTAGCTAGCAAAGTGGCATGTTGCTTCGTACCTGTTCATCACTTTGCTTTTTTTTGCCTTCTAGGGCTCGGTATACAGCGAGCCTCATCCGACTATCTCCATACACCTTGATCAATAGTCGTCACCTTATGGCACCACTTCTAAGACAAGGAATTCCGCTTGCACCTTTGAATATCACGATACCGTTACATTCAACCTCCACCAAATCCCCTGTAGATCCTGTCTGTATGCTCATGGACCCCCACAAAGCCCAGCCTTTGCCATTTTCCATCGCGTCGGGCGTCTCTTGTTCCAAGCCAAGCTCATAGACTAATATGACATATCGCACGCATACATACTTGTGCGGCATCTTCCGTACGTTGTCGCGCCATATGTGCTGTATGTCGCTCATTAGTCCCAATCAATAAACCTTGAAACCCTCCTATCTCCGGAATTCGGCCCCAGGAACGCATTCGCTAGCGTCACTGGCATCATTGACCAGGACTGGCATGTGGTCTCTCTTCTCGCGATCGTTGCCAAGCAAAGTCCCATTGACATCGCGGGCGTGATTGAAGGAGTAGTTCTTGAAATTTCAAGCCCTAGCCGAAACTCAATTAATCCCTTGAAGCTTGCTCAACTTCGCTTATACTGAAAATTGGTTGGTCGCTTCTGGCGTCAGACTTTCGGACTCTATGAAGGCATCGGACCGATGCAGGGCGTTCGGTCCAGCGAAGCTTTGCAGCTTGCTGGCTGACATGTAGTGAACGGGCGGAAATTGATGAAATACCTGACACCAAAGGCAATTGCCTCTGCGCACCTTAATCCTCCCTTGTCTTATCTACACTATGGGTGGAACTTACCCTGTACTGCGACGAAATTCGGAATCTTTGCATGTTTTCCGATGATATAGATTGAACTCAGTTGATACGATTACGAATCAAGAAAGCAAGATATTGAATGTTGGTTCTTTACTGTATGAGCATAATGTGATGCCGGGTAACTTGTGAGTAGACCTTGACAGTCTATCGAGCTTTGCAGGTCAATGTGAGGCTTAGGGTAAGCTTCCTAATCACTTGCTATGTTTTCAGAACAACGTTCGGCCTTACAGTTGAAGAATTTTGTTCAGTTCAATTCTTATAGATTGCCAAAAAGTGTTATCCAATAGAGTCGAAAATGTGTTTAATTATGATCCTATCACAATGGTTGTTAGCTGACCCAAGCTTTGTCATGACAAGATTCACAGACACGTAGAAAGGCAACGTGAATACAGTTAGTTTTGCAGGCAATTGTATAGCAGACTGTCAGTAATGTTCAAGCTCAGACTGTTAAAGATGATAATTCAATTTCTTTCATCAAGATATTCCTAGGTCAACATCCCCAAACTCATCACACCGACCCAGCTGCATTCTCAGCAATACCATGCCACTTATTAAACGCATTATTCGGATCATACCTCTTTTTCAACTCCCTCAAACGAGGCAAATTAACACCCCAAGCATCCTTCGGCGATATACTATCCGCCTCGATGTTGATATACACTCCCACAGGCCCTTTGCTCCAATGTCCACCCGCCGTAGCTGAGTACCCATTCGTCTCTCGAATCCTCCTGCAAAGACTCCGGTTGAACTGTCGTACTTCTGAATCATACTCTGGATTCTCCCATGCAAACGATGTCATGGCGTCGTAGTAGTCTCCTCGGTTGGCGTAGGCTGTTGCTTCTTGGGGAACTTGGCGGATCTTGTCTGTTGGGAAGAATTCGATAGCTAGAACAGACTTACTCATTCCGTCGTGGGCTTCACAGAATTTCCAAAATGTTTCTGCGGCCTGTAACATCGGTTCGATATCGAGAGGCATTGTGATGTTGCCTGATCCCATGAGCCTTCGAAGGCCGTGGTCCATGACGGAGTTCAGGAGAGTGTTCGTCTTCGCTGTAGTCATCATCTCTGTGTTGTTATTTATGGCATCCAAGTTCAGAAGTCCGGAAAAGTATTTTTGGGCATCTTCTTCTTGGCCATGGAATAAAGGGATAGCAGACACGATACGAGTCGTACCATCAGGACCGAAGCCAATACCCAATGCGAAACAATGCCCCTCTGCATTCGGTCTCCCATATAATTCGTTCGCAAAACGCAGTAGGTCAGATAACTTATCAGCTGAATATGCCAATGTTCCACTCCACACTTTATCTTGTCGATGAGCTCGAGAGACAAAGCGCGAGACGACACCGAACTGTGCACCAGCACCTCGGATAGCCCAGAACAGATCCTGATTCGTGTCTTTAGACGCTTCGACTATCGTTCCATCTGCAAGGACAACTTCTGCTTTCAATAAATTGTCAATGGTTAGGCCGTGTCGCGGTGTGAGAAAACCATGGCCTCCGCCGAGTGTAAGTCCTCCGACCCCTGTGTGGTTCACGACTCCCCCGACTGTCGCCAGTCCATGGTGTTCGAGAGCTGTGTCGACATCTTCCCATAAACAACCTCCCTCGAACTGAACGGTCATGGATTCTGTATCAACTTGGGCATTTCGCATCTTCCTAAGATCAATAACCATGCCTTCGGAAGAAGAGGCACCGCTGGATGAATGACCACCACCACATACGGTCATTGGTATACGATTAGACACTGCGAACTTGACTGCTGTGGGCACCTCTTGAGAGTTAACTGGTAAGACGACAACTGCCTATGGCACGTTAGCATTATCAAGATAGTTGCTGTGCCTGGCGTACTGCTCTCTTCACGCAAGCTGCACTCCATCGCTGGAACACCTCCTCATAGCCATCTTCTCCTGGTAGGAGAATATCGCCATGCGGTATATCCTTTCGAAGCCGATCAAAGTCACACATTGTACCATCTAGCAAATCGAGTCAGAGTTGTGTAGTATGAAAGGTGTCTTCTCAATCAAGCATTAAGAAGCGGCGTGAAAGACAGTTGTCTATGCACGCTTCGAGGAAGACACGGCTATTTGATACTTTTCATGGTCTCACAAGAACGCTGCAGTGGAGCGCATAATCGTCTGCGGCTGAGACATGTCGTCATTGAACATCTAAACGGATATGATCTCCGCATTCAGAGGTCATTCATTGCTCGTATATGCATGTGACTGAAGTTGTAAATTCTGCATCACATAGCCGAGGCCCATGTCTGCAGATGTCTATATATCTTCCGATGATTCAACATCAACTGGAATATCAACAGTTGGTAATGCGCCTGTCATCGCAAAGCCATATTTGTCCACCACCTTCTCTCCTCCCATCAGATCATTTGTATCATCACGCCCTCCTGCTAACCATCTTTGTAACCTAAAAGACGTTTTAGCTATATGATTAAAGACGTCCCAGTTTTCCATTCCGATGGACATCATGGTTGAAATGGTCAAGGTCTTGATAAGACGACCTGGGCCAATTTTATGACAATTTGTTGCGAGAGCAACCATAACCCATGCAAAGATACCGAGTACTGATTTCCATGTAGCGAGGCCTGGCTGCCAAATGGAACCCCAGATCGCCATGACATCCTGCTCGGAGCAAGCGGAACTAATTGGGGAGCGGTTGAGTATCGCGTTGCAGTAGACCAGGGCTACCTTTCGAATAACGCGATACATTATATCTGGGAGCTCGATTGGTGGTGAAGATTTATCAGTTCTAAGTGAACCTGGGGAGTTGCCTGGACTCTCAACTGAGCTTGCCCGAGACGACTGAGAAGATCTTGGGGATCGTAAGGCTGGTGTATCCTCCGGAAGATCCAATATCCTCTCATGAAACCAATGAGCTGTCATTATAACCCTCTGAACGTGCTCGGAAGTTGGGTTCCTCGGTAATGCTAGGACAGCCGAGAACAAGCTTCTCATATCATCGAGTATTTGAGCAGTACTTGGGTGTAGCTGTAAAGAATTTGAGCATTCTCTGAAAGACTGCCAGTTGCATATAAAGGGGGTGTTGAATGCGGTCTTGAAGGGTATCGCTCGAGAATCTCGAAATTCGAAGCCGGGATGTCCATACATGGAGGGTTTGATCTCATGTGCGAGTGCCATAACAATATCGTGACTATACCATGTCAGCTATCTCCAAAGTGAAGTTCGAGAACACCAGCTGTTGCTTCGTCTCATGGGGGGTGATGCTGGCCAACTTACATGAGGATCATCTTAGCTACATAACCACGTAAGCCTAGCTGAGATAGTCCACCTCTGATATTGATCATCTCTTTCAGACCGCCAAGATGAGCTTTCAAATCACGAGTGGCTCCCCAGTACCAAGAATCAGCAATCATTTGGACAACGCCCATGATTAAAGTATCGCTCGTTTGTGCTTGCTGGTCCCTGATGTCCCTGAGTTGAGAGTTGAGCATCTGATAAACCCGATGCTTATGTGCATATTGTAAAGCTTTCGTAAACCGTTTTGTTTCTGATAAGAAACATGATGATGTGAACAAAACGATTTGCAAAAGAAGAGGATCTTGCAAAGTGCAGGGGATCCAGAAGTTCATGAACTCGTTTGCCGGGTCTGGGTTACCATCTACTGCGCATTTGAATCGTGAGAGTAATTGTAAGTCTAGACAACACGAGTTAGTAAACATGAAGTAAAACGTGATAGGAATAAGCATACGAATTCGCACCAACTCCTTATTTAGCTTCGTAGGCTTCATAGGAAGGTACTCGAGCTGTGCCGTCGATCCCTCGATTGGCGGCAAGATGGTGTGCTGGCCATCATGATCTTGTGATCCCAGATAAATCTCAGTAACTCGTTCCTCAGAATAATTAAGCTTGGCTCCTTTGATACTGTGCTTAGTTATGATTTGAATAGATTGGGCTATGGTGTCATCATCGTCACCATTTGCCGATGACAGAATCTTGTAAGGTAACCATAGATCAGTTCGTGGTTGTGTAGCTGAAGTTGCAACAGATGTGGTAGGACTAGATCTTGAGGACGACCGGGGCCGTTCATCCTCGAGACATAAGAGAGCATCTTGGATGGAAGCAGGGTTGAGATGTGAATATGGCCCTTCCCGTACATCTACCACTAAAGGTGGTTTAGGCCGTGAAGCTATTGGGTGAGTTCTGGAGTATGTTAGTCTGGCAGAGGATAACAGTTTTAGAAGGGTAAAGATTGATATCGAAACATTGGTTGCAAGTCAATTGTACTGACCTTTTGGAAGACTTGACTTCATATATACATTCAGGTGAAGGAAATCGACGGAAGCAATTTGTACATGGTTGACTTTGGGAGCACTATGAGGATGTTAGTCGGGTTTTATCCGGGAGTAGTGTTACGTGATAACGGCAGATAAATAGGCTGAATGGACCCGAGATCTACCACTTCAATCGATATTGTTTATGAATAAAACCTACCTTTTGCTTGCGACGACGACATTCAAGGCACGATGACGTTTGTCGCGGAGCACGTTGTCGAGGTGCGACTTGCATCGTCGTGGCTCCAAGTACCGGCATCGTCATACCACCAACGCCCAGTAACACTTAGCGATTTCGCAACACCCGAAAAGATCAAATTGAGAATGACAGGCGATCAATGTCGGTAATATTTCGTGTCCCCTTCGTCGCTCTAGGGATTGATTGGTTCAGCACGCCCAAATGAGGACCGGTCAGACAATGAGTGAGGTTGTTGGTTGTCGACAGACCAGGGGTTAACAAGGATGTGATGGTGTTGGTTCTCTCTCAGTTTGTGTCAATGACTGAAAGCCCCAAGTTGTAGGGTTCAATTGAGAGCCATGTTGTTCCTACAAAAGGAACAGAGACAAAGAAGAGAAGAACAGATGGAATATATCTGATCTGAATTGAAGCGCGAGGCCGAGCTCTGTCGCCTGAGCTGTTGACCAAACGCGGCAACGAGGGGCTGTAGCCTGTCTTCTTCCAGGGAGGGATTGTCTGGTTGCAGTGCAGACGTGGGCTGTAATGCGTGTCTCTGGCGCAAAGTTCCGCGGATGCAGGGAGTCTCTTCCTCTCGTCTCTTCTCTTCCTTGGATATGCAGTTGCAATAGGATCCAATGTCGATGTAATGCAAGCCTGATGTCACGCCAGTACAGTACTGAAGAAGGGCTTTCCCTTCGTTGAAGATGGCAAACTCTCAATTCTTCAGAGGCGTTTGACAATATGCCAAGTAAAACGAGAACAAAGAAATGCAAACCCGGGCTGGCGAGTCTTTCCGTGGGTGCCGATCACAGTGACGATACGTTTGCTTTTTCCTCCTTCTAGCGGAAGCGATGGAACAAAGAGAAGGAATAAGAGCAGGGTTACAGATAATAGTGATGTCGTTGTTATGCATCCTCTTGGTGATTGTCACGCTCGCCAATCGTCCTAGACCCTGAAGCTGAGGGTCTCGAACTTGGATTAACACGCCCCAGCCAAAAACGTTTGCTACAAACTCTCCAATTAAAGACGACAAGCTCATTCATGAATCGAAGGTTAAATCGTGAAGCTACCCCGAAACGGTCAAGCATAATCGCGAATACCGAGGGACAGCGGGAATGGAACATCATTTTAGCTTCAAGGCGAGCTTTCAGCTGCCTTGTGGTAAGCCGTAACGCTACGGATACAGTGCAGTGCATTGTCTCAGTTTACAGTTCAAGGAACCGTACGTGGCATTGTAAGAGAACGTATAAGAATCCTACGTCCTCCCTCAAGAGAATATTGTCGTAGACCGAGACAAACAGGGGTTATTTAAGGCTTGATCTATCGAGGCCCCTCCCTACCGTAGCTAAGGAGGGAACAATTTCAGTGGGGGGCCGGATGCTACCGCGAGCCGTCGCATTAACGATCTGCTTACCCGCGATCTTAAGCTTCCAAATCCTCCGAGCAAAGCAACTGATCAAACAAAACAATGCGACAATAAAATTCCAAGAGATCCTATTCGTCATTTTAATCCTTATCTCCGAAGAGAATAGTCACCCGCCATGAATAATAAGCTACCTTAGTTTCCATTATACAAGTACAGCCAATTTGACCAACGGATATATAGATAACAGCCCAGCATCTTTCCACCAATTTCATAACATAAGGGACATTCAATGGTTCGCATCCAAGTAAAACCAGGTGGTATCTAGTCGTGCAGAAGCAGAAGAAACAAAAAACATCATCACCAATTCCTCCACCCGCAACGCCAGTCTTATATTCGTTCTAGGTTTCATATCATGGTTTTCGTGGATTCGAGCTTGTAGTCAGACTCGAGACGTCGTCATTTTTCATAGCCAAACTTAATTTGCAAACATTGTTTCGCGAAGAAGCGGCATCAAAATATGCTTATCTTCCCCTGTAGTCGGGCTTTCGGGCCATGTTCACTGGCGGGGGCTCATCTTCATCTAACGGGTAAGGAGGCGCGGCAGTAGGCACTCTTCGACCGTGATGTTGCTGGCTCTCCGGGAGAGGCGTCTTGGGTGGTAGCGGCGGCGGTTCAATCCGTGTCGGTGGCGGAGCGGCCATGTTGGGAGGTGGCCTGGGATACTCGTCCGGGCTCACAATAGCAATCAGGTCCTGACCCGACACACCTTCGCGGTACTGTGCTGGCGTTGGTGACGACACTGCCAAACGGTCCTCTGGATGTAAAGTTGGAGCGCTAGCACTGGGGCCGCGAGGTCCAAGGGGAGGAGAGTTTGGAACGTTATGCGGCACAGACGTTTCTGCGTGCATTCGTTCGTTAGAGCTTCGTGGCGAACCGTTGTGGTTGTTGCGGATATGCAAACTATCCGAACCAGATTCGAACGAAGACCGGCTCGCGGGGCTGTGAGGAAGTGGAACAGTAGTTGGAATATCTCCTGCGAGCTCAAATGCCATAGGCATCTCCCATGTGGTTGAAGTTGACTTGACAAGCTCTGGGATTCCTTCAGGAGCCCGAGCGTGACGGATCCTGGCGCGGTGAATTTTGGCAAGCTTTGATGAGATGCCCTGAATCATCTTTTGCTCGGCCTCCCTTGACATATACCTTCGAGTACCCGTGCTGATTTCGCCCAGTCGGTTCCACTCGTTCATTCCAAACTCGCCAACACCCACTTCAACGTTAAGGCGGTAGTAGGCGTCAATACTAACATTTCGCTTTCCCAGGTGTTCGCGCATCATGTACTCGTGAATCTTCTCGCAACCCTCGATTTTGGCGATCAACTTCCTACGTGCATCGGCAAAATCGCCCAAGAAACCTTCATACCACATCTGCGAATTCGAATCGCTGCCCTTGGGCCGTCTGCCAGTACCGACGCTAACAAACACGCCCACTTCGCGACCGGGCCACTCATTGACCACAGCTTCGTCCAGGGCTTCTGGGCTAGGGTTGAAAGTGCCGACACCGTCATCATGAAAAACTGATTGACCAATGGTGATGGGCTTGAAGGCTAGTCCGATCGCACAAGTGGCTCGGCCAGCTTGCCAGATCTTGCAGTCGAACTCGGGAGGAGGTTCTTTTCGAGAATCGTAAGATCGCAAAAGAGCGGCGGGTGAGCCTCGAGGAGAACCCTTGTATACTGCCGTTACCGCGCTATAAAATTTGTTAGTGGTGCTGTCTGGTAGAAATGCCATTGAGGGCGATGACTCACGTCTTGGTGCGGTTTTCTCGATGATCGTATAGTCGCGCATTAGGATCGCCGTATCTAGAGTTATACGCTGGGCGATACGCCATTTGCGAGGCGGGACTGCGAGCGCTAAAGCTAACGGTGCTTGCATTACTCTGGTTTCGGCGAGGGGCTCCGGCGCTTGAGTGCATTGCAGCGTTGAGGGGATTAGTGAGGGGAGAATCTGAGCCATCGTTGCCTTCCCTCTCCTTGACAGTGTGTTCTTGAACAGCTGCCTTGATGGCCTCCTCAAGCTTGCTGGCCTTGAACAAAGTCGATCTATAGGGAATTCCAGCAATAGTCTTATCGGTCTGGAAAACTATGCGCGTCAAGCGAACGTATAGCTCCTTGCATGTCTCAAGGTCAAGACGCAGTCGGCCTAACATCAAGGCGATCAAGCCACCCGTACCAGTACCGACGATCAGGTCGAAATGATCGCATGGCTTGGGAATTTCGTGTCGCTTTGGAGCGCGGCCTTCGATTTCGACAAAGGTTCGGTGCATAAGCTCCTGGATAATAATGAATATGGAGTAACCGCGGACACCTCCTCCATCTACGGCGCGTATTAGCATCTGGGTCAAACAAAGCAGACGTCATCTTGGCGGGCGCTTACCGAGTGAGAGAACTCGAAGAGGCGGGCCTTTGGTTGTATCCTTCCTCCTGACTCCGCCGGAGTCCATGGGCGCAGAAGACGAGGTTCTGTTGCGGGTTGCGCTTCAATCGAGTGAAGAAAGTTGTGATATTGGTGAATTGTATGTTTGTTTAGGTGGCAGTGTTGCGCAAAGCTGTTGGTGAGCTATAGAAGGTCTTGGCTCTTGTCGCTAATCGAGATCAGGTGGGCGGTTGTGTTCAGAGGCGATGAAGCTGATCACACCTCGTGCGCAGAGATGAGTCGTCTTTGATGTTTTGGAGAAGTCGAGAGAACGCTCAAGATTTGATTGATCAAGGTACAATAAGGCAGACTGTGGGCAGCCCAGGCAGTCATAGTCATATTTCTTAGCAGAGCAGTTCTTGGCTGGCAGTGAGCGACAACCCAAGACTAAAGAGTTGGTGCTACGTAACGTAACGCAGGTCGCCCCGCCTCATGGAAGCGCAGGGCAGCCATTTTTGGGTCCATCATCCCTGGAAGCCCTGACGCAACAGTGAGCGGACCTCTCGGATTTGAGCGGGAGCCAGGCTCGTCAGTAGAGGAATCTTGGAAGCCTTCTGCTGGGAACAGCGAGATGGTGCCCTTCGACCCCTGTAAAAGTCGGGTTCTTGACTGCAGAGGCGGCGGGAACTTGCTCAGGCCTGGAAACTCACGCGCTACTCAACATCCCGACAGCGGCTTGACTTCTGGTTGGACACAGAACATTTCTCCTGGCTACTGCACGTTTAATAGAGAGACATGGGGGATGCAGATGATGATCGCTGAATCCCTCTTTGCTTGTCCAGTACGCGTAGATATCATGAGATCCAATTGTTTGGGCTGAAACGATGATACCATACAAACTTTACATCCCGTCCGTCCCATGTGGTTCGCAGACATGAGACGGCTAGAGAGTGGCTGTGTAAGCTTGGCCTTTTCTAATCCATGCTTTCCCGCCCGTTCACGGGCCATCGATTGTTCTTGGCGTTTCCCAAAAGCTTTGGCTTTTTTTTTGCCTCGGTCATCTTGGATTGTGGTTTGTAGACAAGATTCGTTCATGTTTTGATCTAGAAAACGAACCGACGGAAAGGGATACCTCCGTCGGAAAGCCCATCTCCCATCACTGGGATTTTCCACAAGAAGGGATGGGATTTACTCTGTCACGGAAATAGAATGACTGAGGAGAGAATTTGTTAGTCTGTTGAGGATCCTTATTGGCTGCGTAGATCCTCAGGCTGTGGCTGTGCTTGCCACACTCCTGCAACCGAGCCTCGTCCACTTGTCACTTCTCCAGGGTTTCCATACTGGAATCAGGGACGCAACGATCTCGCCTCCATATTGGGAATGTTGGGTTTCTCAATACCGATTCTGAAATTCCCATGAGGGAGCCAAGTAACACCCAAGAGAACCACAATTGCCTCCATCGAGTTACATGATGTACCTGGATTTCTTGGGTTTCGACGGGAATCCGCGGAGAGTTGAATGCATACGCCCAATCTTCGGCACACGGCACCAAGGCTGTATCTTTTACACGAGTGCTGAATGAGACGCGCGGTCTTTCTTTTCGTCGAGAATCTTCTGACTGAGATACGAGGGCTAAGAATTCAACCTCGTAATCAACCTTGGGGCTCAACAGTTTTGCTTACGAAGTACTGATCAAATGACTGTTGCTGTATCGGACAACCTATTGGCGAAGTGTTACTCACAATAGAAGCCAACCCTTCTAGCCTTGGGCTCCTTAAGTAAGTATTTGTAACCCTTAAAAGACTGGAATGTCAAGAGATGCATACTGATCTGATTACGGTAGAATGAGGAGATACAAAGTCTCCGCTTACTGCAGCAGGCTCTAGACTCCTAGCCTCTACTTACACCCACCTGAATCTATTTCAGAACCTTACAAAGTATGAAATGAAGCTGTCAGCATCCTTCCACTTTCGATGTTGCGAGTTATTATGAAGAAGCTTTCGAAATGAATAGATGGACGAATCGCTTGTTCCGCGAGATTGATGCGGATCTGACGTTATTCTTCACTAATGCTAGACGAAAGTTAGACCACATGCAACGAGCAGTTGAGTTTCGTCGAACCAACAGGGATCCATGCTGCATCCCAAACAAGAGTATTACTTCGATGCGTCAGCCCTGCCCACACCGAGGCTCTGCTTTTGTTCAGTTACCTGTATACATACCTCAGGATGCTAGGCTGCGAGGCAAGTGATTCTTATCACTTATGCAGCCCAATGGCCTCATATCTGAGTGACCAATCCATTGACTTTCAAGACACCTACTATCTACGCTTGAGGCTTGAGGTTGCATGATCCCGTGCCAGAGAGCATAATGCATCAAGCTCAAGGTCTACAATGACTGGCGACACAGGCTGTGCTTCTGCAATCAGTGCTACCGTCGTGCATGCTTAGGACAAGGTTGCAGAGCGGCCCTCTCTCCGTCTTGTCCATTCATTCGTTCGACACCCGGCTGTTTCGTGTTCTGCCTTCCTACTTGTCCTCCACGGCGCAGCAGCTTCTGCTGGCTGTCCACAGCCGTGTTGACAAGTCGACACGGCTCGTCCGGGGGTTGAGATGGGTGCGCCATTTCTCCACCCCGAAAGCTCATTCTGCAATAATTTCGTTGTGGTTATACGGTGCAAGCATTGAAATATGGATCGAATGTTAACCGAGGACGACAGCGAGTGTTTGGATGTGGATAGTTGAGGGGCTTGCGCCGTTGAAACTTTGAGAGCTGAGTAGCTTGAGCTAAAACGCTGCAACTGCAAAACAGATCTCAGGGTCCCAATAAGCGGCCCACAAAGGACAGGCCCCAGACCAGCCTCGGTGCTCTTCTCGTCGTAGTTAGCGTTCAGGCGGGTTGAGATAAATTGGCACACTGCAGAATCTCAATACAGGTAAGAGAGGTAAGTCAAGTCACGAGAAAATTGTTAGTAGAGTTCATCATAAGAGGTTGTAGACTGAAAGTAAACGCAACGACAGTGATTCGTGGTAAAAAGTCTCTCAAGATTTAACTCGATTACCCCCCAATGTGTCAATCTTATCGCAGCCCACCTGGTGTCTCAGTGAATCTGTAGCGTGTTGTGAGAATTAGAGGGGGAAGAAGGATGAGGCTCGGATTGGCTGGGCAATTGTTCAGAGTTGTGTGAGAAGTTAGGTAGCTGTGCTGGCCATGGATGATTTGTGCAGCAGCAGCTCAAGGTAGGTAAGGCGCTGGAAATAATGCTGATCTACCTAAGCTTTTCCTCTCTTACCTCCTCCTTCTTTTTATCAGCTGAGGACTTTTGTGAAGCCTTCCATCTCTGGTACCATTCGTCAACCCCCCTCAGTTGAACGTTCAACCCCTCCATGGTCGTTCCAGCTACCTTTTTCCTTTCCTCCCAGGAGTTGCCGAGACAGTCAAGTTTGCTGCTGAGCTGAACGTGGTGAAAATAACCTGGTCCTGGGAATTGTTCAAAAGTGAGTACATGATCAGACAATCACTGTACATCTTGTTTTTCGTACGAGGCCAAACAGCCCCATCTCATTCCAGCTCTTGCTGAGGTGCATTGCAATCCGCGTTGACGTTTGGCGAGTGAGAGGCTGATGAAGTGGAGGCGGCCGCCACTTCCAGTATGGCTCTCGTCTTCTGTGGCATTTCTGCTCGGCTAATAACCAATGAAGTACCCCCAACACCTCAGTACCCATCTCCCATAACTTGGGCCTAGGTCGGCCACGATAGCCTCGCCGCGCCAGCCTCACCTGTTTCCCTCTGCCATTTTCTTCTTCTTTCAACTCTTGCGATTTTGAGTGTCTATTTCCTCGTGGCCCTGCTTTGGCTTTCCACATTTCTATTGCCATTGGCCCCTCTCCTTGTCCCTCCTTCTGACCTCAACAGCCGAGACTTTTTCGCACATCGTTCGATTTCAATTCCCCTCGTCTGCCGTATATTCTTCTTTCGCCGTCTCTATTCACTTCTCTTCGTCGCCAATTATACGAAAATTACGGCGTTATCGATTCTTAACCAAAGACTAGATAGCAGAAACCCCCGTGCCTGTGTCCGTGGCCATTCGTCCTCGATTGATCAATGACCTCCGCCGGCTTAACCTGCTGACGACCGCATCAACCTCGACTTACAGCCTTGCCCGATGGAACCTTCGAGTAAAAAGCGAAAGCTGGCGCCTAAGGTCAATACGACTCCTAGCAAGCCGCCGCCGACACAATTTCCCCACGAATCGGTCAGCTTTTATTTCCAGCTTTCCGCGTCCTCTTGCTAACCCGAGTTCTGGATATAGCCTCAACAGCATTATCCAGCTCAGGAGGTCGCAGCTCCTCTTTCCGAACGACATGACTTTGAATCTTTCGCACGGCATCTTCAAGATGCTGCCATGCTAATACAGAGACAGACCGAACGTCACCCGTACACTGACGTTTCTGTTCTGCTATTAAGGTGGGAAGAAGATGAGTCTGTTGACGAAGACCTTGCTGCACTTGAGCAAGTGTTCCAGAAGCAGTACAAATACCGAACTGAGCGATGGCATATTCCTACAGTAGCGAATCCCAGCATCAAACTTGGTGTTCAGATCGCTTCTTTCCTCGAGAATGCAAGAGCCAATCATCTTCTCATTATCTACTATGCTGGCCAGGGCTACGTAAGCTCTGATGGCCAGCTTTTTTGGGCTTGGTGAGTCGGACATTTCTCAATATGTGCTCTTCTTCCTGCCTCTGACAGCTTTCCCATAGTAATGCACGAGAAAATGCTGCAAAACTCAAGTGGGACGGCGTCCGTTGCCTGTTTGAGGATGCCCAGTCTGATATCCTTTTATTGTTGGATACATGCGCTGTACCTGATCCTCCCATGGCTGGTAGTCACGGCGTTAAGCAAGCCATAGCAGCTTGTACCTCTGATCGCAGCCCGGATAGCACAGAGCGCTCGTTTACGTCAAACTTGGTCGAAGCCCTACAAAAACTCGGTAGTGGACGCCCATTTACGACGCAGAAGCTCCACGAAGAAGTTTTAACGCTCAAGCAACAACAACTACTGGTCCAAACTCCCAGGCAGACGAATGGCAGCACCTCGAATACGCATTCATCTCCTCACCATCCAGCTTTTATGCCCCTGACACCTGGAAAAGGCCACAGCATTGCTCTTGCACCAATGCCCTCGAGACCTCGCTCAGGATCACAAAATGGAGTCGATGCAGAAGGCCAAGGAAATCGCGAAGAACAGCTCATTGATCCAGAATCAGTTGTTGACCTGAGGTTCGAAGAACACCGTGTGCTCGTTTGTACGACTTTTGTTGGTGATGCGAGCCCAGATATGTCCTTCTTCTCTCAGTGGCTGCAAAGTACGCCCCCTCTTGGCGATAAAATCGCAGTAGAAGGCATGTTCCTTGGCCCACCTACCATGCTCCTCATCTCCATGCCACACTCTATATGGAATGTGGTGCAGCATGACAAAGTCTGTTGCTTCCTAGGATATATCAGCTCCCACAACATGATTCATCTGTATCATAGACTTGTAGGTTCTTCCGGTATCAAGCCATCGACAAGAGAAGTCGAGGATGGCCGAATTCTTCTGGAGGCAAGGGACCACGCATACGGAACACCTGCACGCGTTCGACGAGATGAGGGCCACGATATTTCTTTCCATTCTCCGGCTGTAAGAGAAGCACCCAATTCTGTGGAGCGAAAGGAGCACCTACCGCATACTAGTCCTTCGGCTCCATCGTACACGAACCCAGCAGGGGGTCACGGCAAACCTAAAGACGAAGTTGAGGACTCTGCGGAGATGCAAGAAGCTGCTGAGCAATTAAAGGCCTTGAGCCATGTTCGACATCGTAGCGACGAAACTCAAAACATCAACAGACCACGTACGATTCTTCCTGACGGAATGCCTGATATAAGGCCTGAAGGCGAGACTGAAGAGCATGGCAATGATGACCCTCTTACAACACTTCGCAATGCCAATGCAGCAGTCAAGCCGCCACGACGGTCGCTCCCTAAGCAGGACACGCGTTGCAACCACTGCAGTCATGCTCCTTTCAAGGATTCGTCTTCGTTGAGAAAACATATTGCTGCAGCCCACACAAGGCCGTTCCCATGTGCGTTCTCATTCGCTGGCTGTACCAGCACCTTTGGCTCGAAGAACGAATGGAAGCGACATATTGCATCACAGCATCTGTGCCTGCAATATTATCGCTGCTCGTCTTGCCCTCAGAGCACCGCCGAAGGCAAAGGAAACGAGTTTAATCGCAAAGACTTGTTCACTCAGCACTTGCGAAGAATGCATGCACCATTTCAGATCAAGAGGGCAATTGCGAAGGGCGATAGTAAATTGCAATCTGAGTGGGATACGCACGTGAAGGACATGCAAGTGTCTTGTCTCGTTCAGCGTCGGT
Source organism: Fusarium algeriense (assembly GCA_002982035.1). Classification (NCBI taxonomy): domain Eukaryota; kingdom Fungi; phylum Ascomycota; class Sordariomycetes; order Hypocreales; family Nectriaceae; genus Fusarium; species Fusarium algeriense. The sequence continues at coordinate 12,841 of PVPY01000324.1, read as the reverse complement.
TACCACCACAGCGTTCAGCATGCCCGAAACAAGGTTGTCAAAGTATCTTCGAAGGTCCATCATCATGGGATGAATGGACCGAACATGTGGGCCGACATATGGAGAAAGGTGAAGGTGGCAGGCTCGGAGTCGATGGCCTCCTAGCCCAGTGGGCATTGGATGAGGGCATCATTGAGCGTAAGCCTAATGGCGAATACCGATTGTCGGCAAGCAATGGTATGGGAGGCGGCGGGGTTACTGGGGGTACGAGTGGCAGCAGCGCTGCTGTTCCCCCTGTGTTTGAACAGAAAGAGTCGACTATGACATTGACATCGACATTGGAACCCTCGCAGCCGGCGGAAGAATCCTTGATCGTGGGTACAAAGCCTTCAGAAGACAGGATGGAGGTTGACACTCCAGAGTGAAAAAAAAGTTTGGCGCTTGGTGACTGACTACAGGACCCATGTTACGAATCCGGTGCAATGCACTCTCACGATATGACGAAACGATGTAAATGACCTGAGATTTTATACAGCTTTCCTTTTCTTATAGTAGTGACGGTCGCTACCTCCTCGCTCAGCAGTCACTCGCTTAGATGACTTCTCATGAAGGCTACATTGACGGATTGAGTTCAATCTGTCTGGAGTTATGAGAAACGTGTAAAAAGGATACAAAAGTCAATGATGAAAATAAGAGACAATCCAACTGAACTTGCAGTAAAATTGTGTTGGTGCATATTAGAGCCCATGACATGCCCCTGAAAGCTCTATATATCAAGAATAGGGGAGCATGAGTAAAAGTCAACCTGAAATTCGCTAAAGTTTTCTATGATCTAGAATATGATTATTTTAAACTATTATTATCCTAGAATATAGAGATACAATTATGTATCATTTTTTTTTCTTTCTTTTTGCCGTATCGTGGGTTTCTTTTCCTTAACCGTTGCCAATCAAGGTCCACCGTTATCGGTAAAATAATTTTGCGCCCCTCCGAATGCTGGTGAAGTGTCGCAACGTTGAGGGGGGAGAACCGCCAGGCTATACCGAATCAAGCATCCAGCTCCATCCACAAACAAGGCTAAGACAACCAACACCATCCTCCAAACGCTCAGGACCCAGGCTCCCGGGTGGACAAGACATGAGCTTTCAAGCGCCTCCAAGCCCGGGCCCCCACGATCCATCTCTATCCTCACCTTCTTCTCCCGCTCCCGCGCCATCTTCAACGTCCTCGGCGCGTCACTACCAGCAACAACAGTATCAGCAGCAGCAGTACTCGCCGCAACCGCAGCATCAGTGGCAGCAGCAGCAGATCACTATGATGAATGGTATGAATGGGACGAATATGGCTGCTGGGATGCCTGTTCCTACGCCTGCGGGCCATCAGGCTGAACTTAACTATATCTATGGCATGGTTGAGGAGCTTAGCCGCCAACTTGCAGAGAACAGGAGAGTTACAGAAGATATTGTCAATGGATTGGGAAGAGTGAGGAATAGAGCGAGAACACAGGGAATCAGCAATCAGCAAGTTATTGAGAATGCGACTGAAGATATAAATGGTATGGTGCCAATCTTACACTTGTTGAACCAACAGCTAACCCAAGTCCAGCCCAAGAACAAAACATCGATGCTCTCGTATCCCTCCTCACAGAATCTCTCGAAAAGGCAAAATTCAGCCGTGATGCCAATGCCAAACTCCTCTCCCAATACGCCAATGCTATGGCAAATCTCCTTCGACAATTCCACGAATACAAGACAAAGCATGTCAGTGATGTAGCAGCCTGGCACCGCTCTTACCGTAAGCAACTCGCCGACGCACGCGACGAGAACGCCCGTCTGCGCGAACAGATCTGGCAAATGCAAGCCCAAGCAGGTCGCGCCAACGAAAGCCTTCGCGAGTTCCGGCGCAGTTATGACGAGGACGAAGGTCGCTGGAACAAACTTGTTGACGAGAAGGCACGTCGTCAGGAGCTGCGCTTCTGGAAGCGCATGGCTATGCCTGAACTCGACGACGATGATCCTTATTGGAGTGATGATGATGATATTATCGACCCAGCTGAAAAGCAAAGGCTGCATGAACTCGACCTTAAGGCGGCGCAGGAGCAGCTCGACAGTCAGGCTGAGGATAGCGATGGTCAAGGTCCGCCGCCACAGTTACCGCTACCAGGTATGGGAATTGGAATGGGTATGATGGGAGGTATTCCCATGCAGAGAGAGGATTCGGGGGCTTCACATGGTGTGCCTACACTTCCGCCTCGGCCGTCGAGTGCGGCGTCAAGTACAGGGTCGACAGGGCAGTAAGGGGCGGTTTTTGAGATGAGGGACTTGAAAAATGGGAATGTTTTGATTTAGCGATACCCAAGACATGAATGGATATGTACTATAGGAATAAATGGATTTATGTTTATGGAAGGACAAGTTTTGCTTGCTTCAGGGTTGGGGCGCATGATGAATGATAACTTCCCTAGTTCAAAAGGGCCCATTGCTTGCTTCAAGGCTCTGAATAGAGGATAGATGAAAGAGAAACTCCTTGTATTTTCGATAAGGTATCTTTGTCCTGAACTGTCTTTCGTAGCTTGCCATCTCCGGTATCAAATTATGGCTCGCAGCCTGTACTGTACACTACTCTTACATCTCAACCATGCCAAACGTGCATCCAGTCCTGGCAACTCCGCTCGCCCCTAGGATCAATTTCATATCCATATCCCAATCCAGATAATTAGTAACCACTCTGCTCCTTGCGCTGACTTCCATCACCGCTTCCACCACCCTCACCATCCTTGGCTCCAGCAGCTGCCTCCTGGATACCCTGCTCATCACCTCTTAGCTTAGCAAAGTACGCCTTGATGTCCTCAGCACCGATTGCCTGTCCACTCTCAGCGAACTGCTGGAAGAATGGCTTGAGTCGCTCCTTGAGGTGGTTGTAAGCCATGACACCCTCAATGGCTCGCACGCGGTCAACGTTGCGAAGTGCGCTCTCGCCACGCTCAAGAAGACTACCACTGCCGTGCGAGCCACCACCGTTGCCACCTGCTTGCGAACCGTCGTCGGACAGAGGCGGCTCGTATACTTCTTCCTCTTCGAGGAGCTGAGGATGAGGGTTGAGATGGGGATAGCAGGACGAGCAGCGACAGAAGGCTTCTCGAAAATTTTCCTTCATGAAAAGCGAGAATTGGCCTTGGGGGGCAGGAGGGAGGTTGTTCAGCTTGCAGGGGAGTTTATCAGTAGATGGCGTTTCCTCTGCGGGCTTTCCATCTTCGGGTAAGGATTCGCTCTTTACGCGTTTAGCTTCTGTAGACTCCTCGGCATCATCTTCGGCCTTGCGCTTTCGCGAGTCTTGTGCATCATCGGTTGAAGGGGCTGGTTGAGCTGTAGTGGCAGGTTCCTCGACTAGAGCAGCCTCGACTTTTGTCTCGGAGTCTGCTTGATTGACGAACACTGCTGGGAGAAGGCCTGGGGTTCCTGCATAGCGCTTGATCCAGGGATTGGATTCAACACACTTGTAGCATAGGAATGCTTCGAAGGCGTCTTCACCCGGGAATCCTGGGGGCATAGGGACGTCTTCATCGTCATCCTCTTCCTCGGCAGCAGGCTCGGCAGTACCGTTCGCTTCTTCAGTCTTCTTAGCAGACTCCTGCTGCTCTTCGTTGCCTTCAGTGATTGTCGTCAACTTTCCCTCCTCGGTCTTCTCTTTGGTTTCTTTCTTAGGCTTCTCCATCTTCTCGAACCAGTTAGGCCCCATACCGACAAGACATCCCGGATGATACCAGTCCTCGCCGCATCCACCTGTTTCAACCGTTCCCAGACCAAGACACTGGAACATTGTACCCTTCTGTTGGAACGGATCATAGTCGCACTCGCAACCGCAGAATCTATTACGGAAGTTGTGATTGTACTTATTGTTCACGTCGGGTTCTTCGGAGTGAACACCGCCTCGAGTGTTGGTTGCTTCGTTTAAGCGGAGAGTGCATGGACTCGTCGATGGGATGCGCTTTGTACCGCAGTCGCATGTAAAGTTGCGCTTTTGGAAGATCTCGACGAGGGTGTGTTCGCCGTGACATTGGATAGAGCAGGCGTAGCAGACACCAGCGGGGGTCCAGTCGTCGCCTTCTTTGGCGGGTGGTGGGTTGCAAGTCAGGCATGCAAATACAGCTTGTCGCAGAGGCCCGAGGATTTTGGTGCATGTATCAATACTCTAAAGAAGTGTAAGCGCATATCGTGATGGGGAGAATAACGGAGACGTACGTAAGGCAGAGCCTCGCGGGCATCAGCTTCAAGAGCTTCTTGAGATCGGATGAACCTGGAAAGTGTTAGCGCATGATTACAGCCCCAGAATCTTTAAAAACATACTCAGCAGCAGTTTGCGATGTCTCCGAAGTTTGCGACTTTCCAGAAAAGCTGTCCTTGCGCTCTCGAGATTGTTGCTGAGTCGCATCTTGCACGGTCGCAGCAGCTGGGGGAGTGTCTGAAGACATGATGCAATCGACGAAATTGGAGGTAATATGGTATTGAGAATAATGTCGGAAAGAAAGGAACAGATAAGAAAATGGGAATCAAAGGATCTGATGAAAAGATTTGGCAGAATTGATGGATGATGCAAGCTCTGATACTTGTACAAGTACAAGATGAGGAGAAGGTCAGCTATCGAGAGTGACAGTAACTATAGCTGGAGATGGAGGTTGTGAAGCTTAAAGGGTGAAATAATAACGCGAGCATAAAGACATTAATCTATGGTGAAGTTTGAGTCGAGTTATTCTGTCGACGGAAGGAAACCACTTTACGCGTAGCACGTCGGTACCAATCAATTAACGCGTCAAGTCGCGCTTTGATACACGAAATTACCCCTTGTCAACCACACCCACTTTCGTGCTGTCGTTTCCCTTCCAACCATCACCACAAATTCAGCCCCTCAATCTTGACACTTTCGGTCCAAACCAAACTTTTGGTCTACAGACAGAATCGCTCAGACACTCTATCACGATATCACCAAATTCAGATATCTTTGAAGAGTCGCAAACATGAGGTTTGTCTTCCCACTCGACATTCTTTATCACAATTCAGAAAATAACTGACTATTCCCAAGTTCCCCGCTACATCCATCTTCGGCTCGCCCGAATCGAAAGCGATCGCGAACAGGAGGAAGCGATGGCCCTTCACCAGCAGCTTTTGGCTCAAGCCCCATGCCTTCTTCACCCCCTGCCGAGTTCAACATGGCACACGGTGTCGAGGACGACGATGATATTGAGGAAGAGGCCCAGATCCAAGACGATATTGATGAGCTAGACGAAATGGCTGAAGACGACGTTGATCTGTTCCGCGATGGCTACGAGGCTGATTACCAAGAAAGAGAGAATGACACGTACGAAGGCATTGGCATAGACGATGAGGGCGAATATGGAGATATGGATCTTGCCGATCGACGTCGTCTAGAAGCTCAGCTCAACCGAAGAGATCAGGCAGTCAGACGGGAAATTCCCAATATTTACCTTGATGGTGATGAAGACGATGGCGATATCGATCTCACAGCCCAGCCTCGACGTCGCCGTCATCATTACGACGAAGACCCCGACGACTTTATGGACACCGACATCATGGCCGAAGAACTGTCTCTCGAAGCACTTGCTGATGTCAAAGCATCCAACCTTACCGAGTGGGTATCGCAACCCTCAGTTCAACGAACTATCAGGCGCGAGTTTAAGGCTTTCCTCACATCATACACCGATAGCTCTGGTTCATCCGTTTACGGCAACCGAATTCGAACACTCGGTGAAATCAACGCCGAGTCTCTTGAAGTCTCATACGAGCACCTCTCCGAAAGCAAGGCCATTCTGGCTTACTTCTTGGCCAATGCGCCTGCTGAGATGATCAAGCTGTTTGATGAGGTTGCCATGGATGTTGTTCTTCTTCACTACCCCGATTACGAGCGCATTCACTCCGAGATTCACGTTCGTATCTTCGATTTGCCCGTACACTATACTCTGCGACAGCTCCGTCAGTCTCACCTCAACTGCCTTGTTCGAGTCTGCGGTGTCGTTACCCGACGATCAGGTGTCTTCCCTCAGCTCAAGTATGTCAAGTTTGACTGCACCAAGTGCGGTGTGACTCTCGGACCTTTTCAACAAGAGTCAAATGTCGAGGTCAAAATCACATATTGCCAAAGTTGCCAGTCTCGAGGTCCATTTACCCTCAACTCAGAGAAGACCGTCTACCGAAACTACCAGAAACTCACACTTCAGGAGTCTCCTGGAACAGTACCTGCCGGCCGATTGCCACGACAACGTGAGGTTATTCTTCTCTGGGATCTCATCGACAAGGCAAAACCTGGTGAGGAGATTGAAGTGACCGGAATCTACCGCAACAACTACGATGCCCAGCTCAACAACCGCAACGGCTTCCCCGTCTTTGCCACGATTCTCGAAGCCAACAACGTTGTCAAGTCTCATGACCAGCTGGCTGGTTTCCGAATGACTGAAGAGGATGAGCACAACATCCGCAAGTTGTCTCGCGACCCCAACATTGTGGACAAGATCATCAACTCGATAGCGCCCAGCATTTACGGTCATACCGATGTAAAGACAGCTGTGGCGTTGTCACTTTTCGGTGGTGTTGCAAAGGTAACCAAGGGTGCTCATCACCTTCGAGGCGACATCAACGTTCTTCTCCTTGGTGATCCTGGTACAGCCAAGTCCCAGGTTCTCAAGTATGCTGAGAAGACAGCCCATCGAGCTGTGTTCGCTACAGGCCAGGGTGCCAGTGCTGTCGGTTTAACTGCCAGTGTCCGAAGAGATCCTCTTACCAGTGAATGGACGCTGGAGGGTGGTGCTCTTGTATTGGCCGATCGCGGAACCTGTCTTATCGACGAGTTTGACAAGATGAATGACCAAGATCGAACATCTATTCACGAGGCCATGGAACAGCAGACCATCTCCATCTCCAAGGCCGGTATTGTCACCACTTTACAAGCCCGCTGTGGTGTCATTGCTGCCGCCAATCCTATCGGTGGACGATATAACTCTACCGCTCCTTTCTCTGCCAACGTCGAGTTGACAGAACCTATCTTGTCGCGTTTTGATATCCTGTGCGTTGTGCGAGATACAGTCGAGCCCGAAGAGGATGAGCGTCTGGCACGATTCATCGTCGGATCACATAGCCGAAGTCATCCTCAGAGCCAGGTAGAGCAGGACTCGATGGAGGTAGAGCATGATACCCAAGCTGAGACCCAAGCCACCAACGGTGCTCGCAAGGCTGAGGGCGAAATTCCTCAAGAGTTGTTGAGGAAGTATATCCTCTACGCCCGAGAGCACTGCTCACCGAAGCTCTATCATATCGATGAGGACAAGATTGCAAGGCTCTTTGCTGACATGAGACGAGAGTCTCTTGCCACTGGTGCCTACCCCATCACAGTAAGTGATCCATTAAATACACGCAGCAACATTTACTAACAAACTTAGGTGCGTCATCTTGAAGCCATCATCCGTATCAGCGAGGCCTTCTGCCGCATGCGTCTTTCAGAGTACTGTTTATCACAGGACATCGACCGTGCCATCGCCGTCACAGTGGACAGCTTCGTGGGCAGCCAGAAGGTTAGTTGCAAGAAGGCTCTCGCAAGGGCGTTCGCCAAGTACACGCTTGCACGACCAGGTACTCAGAAGAAGGCTGGTAGTAACAGCCAAGCGAGACGGCAGACTGCTGTTGTCAGTTAAGTGAGACGATAGAATGTAATGAGGATGGTTGGGTCTTTGTTTTGGCGAAGTGGATTGGGAATGGATATCAGCATTGCAATGACGGCTTGTATGATTGAGTTGATAATACCTCGCATGTAGATTTGATGTATCATGAGATGAAAACACACGATCTAAGAACTTGAATGAGTCCATCTTGAGGGGTTATGCTACTGGGAAGTGATAGAACTGCATATGCACATATGTTTTACCAAGCTCCAGAGTATCACTCGTCAAAAGTGATTGCTTCAAAGAGTGGACAGACACCATCAATGGTTTCCACCTTTTGCTTGTTGAAAAACCAACATGCATGATGCATCAGGCAAGCGACCAACAACTGTTACAGCCCATCTTTTTACGAGCGATTAAAATCAGATCCCTCGCCAGTCAATATGATCAACTCCATCATCTTGATCTCGCTATGGCGCCCTCAGACATCATCAAGCGCATGCAAGATGCGGCCTAGGCATATGACAAGGAAGAGCTCTGGGCTCGAGAGACTCTTCTTGACCTTAACCATCAGCTGCTCGCAGAGTTGGAGACGCCGACTGACTTTATACAGCGCATCTGGTTTGCTACTGTAGGTTCACCTCTAGTTGCTTACAAGTTTTAATCCTGATGAGTTTAGGCCTCTCTGGGTGGTTGTCTTGAGGTTGCTGTCAACACAAACATCTTTCAATATCTGAGAAGCAGAGAATGGACTCACTACTGAAGAACTCTCTGAGAGGACTGGTGTTGCTGGAGCCTTGCTCAAGCGCTTTATGAGGCACTTTGTCGCCCATAAAATTGTCCGCTTCTCAAAGTCAACTGGCTGGCACGCTACAGAGCTCTCCAACACACTCGCTGGGGAGAACCACCAACATAGCATTTCTTTCTGTTACCATGCCGCAGAAAAATCATTTTTTCACTTCCCAGAAGCATAGTCGTCAACTCCGAGTTGTCCGCTAATAGGCGAAAGATAGAGTTTACAACGGCGTCGAAAAGCTATATGGAATCGACTATCCACCAAAGAGAATAGAGCATTTTGACTAGGACATCCTAGTAAAGTATCTTTTTAAAATGACAGCACTATGCTCCATGGTTTAAAATTTCTACAAATAACCGTGCTCTTCGGCAGTTATGCTTTGACGGGGGTTTGTAGACTATCTCGTATTACAGCTTGGACCACTGACTAGGATAGGTATATAATGCCTTTCAGCCCCTAATTTTTGTTAAGAAACCAGCAATCACCTCAAAATGTTGTTCAAGCAATTGCTCGCTTTTGGAGCTCTCGCTAATGGCCTGGCTGTTCGCCAGGATAAGCCTATTTGGTTGACACTCCCACCAACGCCGGATTTGCCCGCACCTATCAACACTAAGACGACTCCAATTAATGGCGTTCATCTCTGGATGCAGGAGTACAACAAGAAATCTGATGCTATCCCTATTGTTATGGATCATGGTGGCCTAGGTTACTCAGCGTACTTTGGATCCGTCATCTCTCGCCTAATTCACAAGGGGTACTATGTCATCGCTGTAGATCGTCGAGGTCACGGTCGTTCGACATTCAACAAGAACGATGTATTTACTTTCGATCAGTTCGCTAAAGATATAAATGATCAACTGAGGCATGTCGGCGTGTATGAGTACAACGTCGTGGGCTGGTCCGATGGTGCCGTTACAACTCTATCCGCACTCATCGATCCTGTTCTATCAGAGCCTATCAAGAAAGCCTTCATCTTCGGAGGAACCGCCAACCCAGAACAAAGCAACTCAACATTCTCAAGCACAGACATCTTCTCAGAGTTTGTCTCTCGCTGCCGCACTGAGTACGCTCAGCTTCAGCCTCACGCCAACTTTACCCAATTCGGTAGCAAAGTCGTGACGCTGGAGGCTACACTTCCTCAGTTCACAGATGAGCAGCTTGGATCTATCGATGGGCCTAGAGTTATCATTGTTGGGGCGGAGCATGAGGAGGCTGTCAACAGGGATGTACCGGAGAAGTTGCACAAGGCTATCAATGGCAGTCACATCGAGATCTTGCAAGGTGTGAGTCACTTTGCACCACTTCAAGATCCTGATCAGTTCACGGAGGCTGTTGAAAAGTGGTTTGCAGCTGATGATAAAGAGATTTAGGGGTTACTTTGGTATCGCGATTCGAATGCCTGTGATCTGTCCCTCCGAAAAGTCCTTGATGTCCTGAAACACCAACTCAATAGGAGTTGCGTACCCATATCCATCATCATAAGAGCCGTTGTGTTTGTGTCCTCTAAAAACCAAACCAACAATTCCTCCGTTACTGTCAAACACAGCCGAACCCGAGTCACCCTTGGCACAGAACTTACTAAAGCTGCAATTTGAGCCTTAGTGTTTCGAAGGTCTTCTTCGTCTTGTTTGTCGTTAGTCGACTCAAACCTCTCCTGGTAGTCCTTTGTCCTATAATGTCTATTATATTGACTCAGCACCAATGCTTGTTTACTCAGCACGAAATTTTCGATAACTACGCTCAAGTTATCACAATGTTTGTGGTGAACGCCCATATTGCATCACTAGCGAGTTTCGTTGTACATTGTAGATAGTCAAAATACTTGAAATATTATATTCATTCATTATATAGTAACCCTCACCTTCAAGTCATCCAGTGACTATGAGAACACGAGAGCCCAGCCCTGATCAATTCCCAGAGATCATAGTTCATTACACATGAAGGGTATGGCTTGACCTGAAGCCTGCCCAAATACTGGAGTACCTGCCCCCTCATTAAGTAGACTACCGGTGTCCTTACTTGGCAATGATGATGTTGTTGTTGACTATTGAAGAGTTAGCGCTTGACCGAAGCTTCAGCTCGATTGCTTTACTTACCTTCTTTAGAGATGACAGTGATCTTGGGCTTCAGAGCAGCATCAATGAACTGGGCCAAGTTGAGGGAGGCAATTCCATCAATGAGGCCGAGGTTGAGAGCGCCAAGATCCAATCGAGAGAGCTCAAACTGATCAAAGATACCAGTCTCAGCAATAGCAAGCATGGTGGAGAGTTGCTGGAACTCGAGGAGAGACTTGAGGCTGAAGTCCCGGGAGGCGAAGAGATCGGAGAAGACGGCTATGTTGAAGTTGTTTCGCTGCTGGAGGATTTGGAGCTTGGCAACGTTGAGTTGGTTGACCCTGAGGAGGTAGTTGAGGTCAACCTGGTTGAAGGCAAGGCCGCCACGCTGGAGACGACCATCCTTGCGGCCACGACCATCACGGCCCTCGCGGTCCTCATCCCGATCGCCCCTCTGGTCATCGCGGTCTTCCTCACGGCCCTCCTCTCGTTCAGGCTCTCGCAAATCAGCGCGTCCGTCCTCACGGCCGGGGCTGGGTGCGCTTTCGTTGAGAGCAGCGCGCTCTTGGGAGAAAGTGAAAACACCGGGAGCGGCGGTGGCAAACGCAGCAGAGGCGATAACAAAGAAAGCGGAGAACTTCATCTTGAAAGGATTGAGAAGAGGATTTGTTTTGAGTGATGTGATTGTTGAATGAGTGATCGAGTTGGACAGTAAATATCAAACGGGTATATGAATGTTTTGAGCACAGCTCTAAAGGCGAAACGGTGGAAGGAATGGAAGCCGACAAGAGCACAGCTAGATTATTCAATGTTAGTAAACTTGATGATCGACAAAGAAGAGAAGAAGACTCACCTCTTTAGGAAATGACTGGTGGTTGGAAGGATGGACTGGATGTTGATTGCAGGATGAAGAATTGTTATTTCGACGGGACCTGTCCCCATCTTTATAGACAAACTGATTGCAAACATTGTCAGCTCAGATTCAATGTTGTTTCTTGATCAGATCCATCTCGTCCCCAGATCCGTGCTGGCCGGGAACGGCAGAACCGCCATAGAGGACCCCTTCTCACCGGCAACATCAGAGGCCGGAGCTAGCCCTATGACGATACTATACAGAATAGTACATCAACGTCTCATAATAACGATTTGATGTTGCATAATGCAACATGGTCCCAGAAGTTGGAACGCCAAGCTGGGCTCTTTTTCATCCGTTCAATTCTTGCAGGGATGAGGTGTCAGAGCTTCAAGCTGACAACTCTCCCGCAAGGGAACAAGCGGATCGATGAAACTATAGAATGCATCTGATAAAGACCAAGGCCGAGTTTCAGATCGGGATTTTTAACTGGAGATTCTCTTCCCAAAAAGTTAAGGTTGGGTTTATGCTTCTTTGATCGACAGGGGTCTGTTGCGTGCCCTGTCAGAGCACACATGGTTGGCGTCTCAACTTGTCAATCAGTCAGCAGGCATTGATACGGATAGATGAACAAATGTCTCAGGTTTGTGACGGAAGAGCCATCGCCGAAAAATAAAGTTGCTCAATAATTGCCGATTTCTGAAACCCATTCAGAACAAAAGCAAAGCAATTGAGTCTTGACAAACTCTGCCGCCACCGGTCGATAGGATGAAAGGAAATTGGAAACAACCGCACCCAAATTCCTGCAGTGTCATTTGCGGCCGTCTTTATTCTCGGTCTCGTAATCATCGTACTTGTAAAAATGCAGCACGTTCCTATTGAGCATTTCCTCATCAAAATTGGGCGTGAACCGGTGAGAAATGCCTCTGTCGCATCGTCGTGTAGTGTCGCTGTATTCTTTTGAAGAGCCTGGGTTACGAATTCTGTATCAACATCGTATGTTTTGGCAGCCTGTGTGTCATGGCGATAATCGTGTTTTCGAAAGAGTTTGGTGACTGCGAATAGTGATCGTACAACTCATGCTGTTCAATATTCCTAGTTTACTGAGAATTCGAAAAGGAACCACATGAAAGGCTGAATTACCTAGAGAAACCACATATATCGGGCCAAGGTAGCAAAGCCACCATAGGGTAAAGCTGTCAAATACTACCGAAATAAGTCCAAGAACCGGCCGGTGCACATTCTGGCCGAATCGAGCCAAATCTTAGCCAGAAGATGATTGACAAGATCTGGGAGCTTGCACAAAACATTTTGTGGAATGCGAGGGAGGAGTAATTGTTGCAGCTCTACTGAAAAGCCAGCCGATCATCTGCATCTGGTGCAGTGACAGCATATTGCCGCAGTGTAAGAATCGAGGGGTTAATCTCAGTTTCAACACCTTTGTTAATATCATAAAACCCAGCTTGCCATAATCAGTGTGAGAAATAGGCGGT